>PVLA01010385.1:0-63822 GCA_004027455.1 Hydrochoerus hydrochaeris | reverse complement strand
CCGCCTCCTGCCACACTTGGCCTTTTCCAGAGCCTGCGCTCTCCAGGCTGTGGAAGCCTAGTGGAGCCTCTGGGTGGGGACCCAGAGCTGCAATGGTGGAGTCGGCTGCCCAGGGCCAGGGAGCAGTGCACATCACTTATTCATTCAACAAACATTGGCTGAGGGCCTGCTGCATGCCACAGGATGGTGCTCGAGAGAGTGGGGACAGGGGAAGGTAATGGAATCAAGAGGGAGGGGGCTAGAGCCGTGATGGAGAATACCAGGGCCCCCATTTAAACGGAGAGCAGGGGACCTACTGAGAAAGGTGGAGGGGAGCTAGCAGTGTGGCCCATGTGCCTCACCTCCTCCTCCAGGGACCCCACGTGCCACCTGCCCATTGTAGGGACCGTAAAAACCAAGTTCGAGATTTGTCAGTTGTCCAGGAAGGGCAGGGCCGAGCTTGTGGACCCAGCGGGGCCCTTAGTGACTGTGCGCCCCAGTTAGCTCTGTAGCTGGCGACTTCTCTCCCAGGAAATCCAAGGCCGATCCCTCCATCCAGAGCTTCCCAGTTCTTCCCAGCACATCTCCTCCCCCGTCTGCTGTCCTGGGACACTTGATTTACTGTTTTTCCTCCTTACTGTGTGTGTCAGCCTGCTGGAACCTCAGTCAGGACGACGGGCCTCGGGCCGGGGATTTAGCTCAGCGGCGAAGCTCCTGCCTGGCAAACACAAGGTTGTGAGTTCGATCCTCAGCACACACACACACACACACACACACACACATGAAAGACAGACAGACAGACGGACAGAGGGCCTCGCACAGATGCTCTGGGGTCACATTAAACATTCAGGGACGAATGTGTGAAGGAAGGAACAGGGGTCACTGCGCCCTGACAGTTTTTTTTTTTAAACTAACACTCTATAATTCCCTTCTCTGCCATTTTTCTTGGGCTTTTAGGTAGCTGCTGGTTCTGTGCTATTTTATGCTGCTGCGTTTCCCACGGAAGATGTTATGCGTGTTTGTAAAACCGGATTCTGTGCCTAGAGGATAAAGATATTTTAAAAAGTTAGCAAGTCGAAGGTGTTCTCGATGCTTTTTGTCACAGGAGTTTCCTGCTTTTCCAATCCCTGCCCAGCTCCAAGTTTCGGCTCCTGCTGTGCCCTCCTGTCTCATCCCATCCTCAGCCTGGGCTTGGCCTGGAAGAGCGGAGTCTTTCACAGGCAAATAGCATGGTTTAGCTAACAAGAAAAACCCCAGGGGCACAGCTGGCTCGCCAAACCCATCGCTGCTGTGGAGGAAGCCAGGTCCCTCAGCTCTTCAGACAGGAGCTGCTGTCCCCCGGGCTGAGCCCACTGTCCCTGGGGAGATCAGCCAGGTGGTGACAAGCAGGGTGTGGCCTGGTCCCAGGGTGTGGCTGAGGAAGGGGGCGCTGGGAGCCACTGCCGAGTCACTGCCTGAGCGCACGTGACAGTGACATACGGGAACGAATTCCTGGATCTGCCTCCCTGTTCCCATCACCAGGTCAGCGGGGGCCTGTACTCTCAGTGCCACCCTGAAGTCCTGAGCACTCTCAGTGCCACCAGGAAGTCCTGAGCACTCTCAGTGCCACCGGGAAGTCCTGAGTACTCTCAGTGCCATGGGAAAGTCCTGAGCACTCTCAGTGCCACCGGGAAGTCCTGAGCACTCTCGGTGCCACTGGGAAGTCCTGAGAAGGGTTGACGGCTCCCAGAGGCGTGGCCAGGATGCCAGATCCCGACGTGTGGTCTCTCTTCATGTGGCTACTGCCGGAGCTGATGCTGCCCCAGAAGTCACAGGGGACATCTGGACCACGGTGCTGCAGCCCGGGGACGTCGGCTGCCCAGTGGCTGCTTGTCGCTGGGTCACGTTGCATCATGTCCTGAAGATCGCTTCCTGAGTTCCTTTTATGATCATTACCCCTGGCAGCATGGTCCTCCTAACCCACAGGGACGTGAGACAGCCCACAAGTGACCCCTGGGATGGCCGAGAGTGCGGTTAAGCCAGCAGTCAGACTCCTAGAGACCCCGAAACCAGACCGCAGTGCAGGAAGTCTGGGTATCTGGAAATCCGAGTCCTCTGGCAGTGGCACTCATGCCCCGAGCTGCAGGGGCTTCGTGTACCGCCCCGTGACCTTTGTCTGCCAGTTGCCCGCAGTGGGGGAGTTGGGCTTCTTTTTCAAGACAAACGTCAGCGCTTCTCCGGCCAAGCAGTGGCAGTTTTCAGAACGAGCACAGGACCAGGCCTCTGCTAGCTCAGCCCGGTGAGACTGTCCTGATAATGGCTGCAGTGACACCAAAATGACATCCATCGCTCAAGGCTGCCCACCTCGCAGCAAGAGCAGCCAAGGGTCACTGCTGGGCAGGTTGGGGAATGAGCCACAGAGCCAACACTCAGCGTGGTGCTGGGGAGAGACAGAAACCGGCAGCTGGGCATGGAGGTGCGTGCTGGAGTCCCAGCAGCATAGGAGGCTGAGGCAGGAGGACCGTAAGCTCCGGACCAGCCTGGGCAATTTAAGTGGCTGAGGAAAACCCTCTCTCAAAGTGAAAAACTAAAAGGGCTGGGACCGGAGCTCGGTGCTGGAAAGCATGGCTAGCAAGTGCCGGGCCCTGGGTCCCGCAGCTCACGGGTGGGTGGTGCAGGCGACCACAGTCCGCAGGGGATCGTGGTCGCCGGGACAGCACAGGAAGTGCAGTATGTGCTCTACAAAGGCTCATCAACCCTTACTTCTCTCTAACTAGTTAGTCTTAATTTTTCCTCTTTTTAAGTTAATTTTTAAATTGCCACATAGAAATCGTATGTGTTCGTGTTACTGTGGTGCTTGCGATGGTACTCACGACCTTCACACTGAGCTACATTCTCAGCCTGTAAAACTTTTTTATTTTGAGCTAGGGTCTCTCTAGGTTGCTGTTGCCTAGGTTGAGTTTAAGCCTGTGATCCTCCTGCCTCAGCCTCCCGGAGTGCTGGGATTCCAGGTCTGGCCTGCCACATGCCTTGTGTAATAATCAGATCAGTGTGACTCTGACTGTTTAGGATTTAAAAGCTGTCACTCACTGGTGTATCTATTTAGTAGGAGAGACCTTTATTGCACACATTTGACAGTCCGAGAGCCACAGCAGGTTGTCGGAGAACTGTTTCTTCTTCTTTACCGCTGAAATCAGCCCATAACTCAGGGGCAGAGCTGTCCATGGAGTCTGCCCCAGAGCAGTAATATTTTCTGGGGGCCCCGAGGTGGACTGGAAAGGGTACCCTGGACTGGTTCCAGCACTCTGGTTCGGGCACCCGAATCCCTGGGTACACAATTCTGTCCCTGTCTGTTTTCTGTGGCTGTAACACAGTCCCACAGGCTGGGTGATTTATGAAGCAGAGAAGTTAACTTAGCTCACACTGCCTCAGGCTGGGACACCCTGCGCTGGGTCCAGCAGGTGGGCTGTGGGCTGAGTCCTCTCCTGCCTCATCCCAGTGGCTGGGTCTCAATTCTCCCTGTCCCCACCGCTGCCCCCCAACCCCACGCCCATCTCTCGGCCTCGCTGTCCAAACGGGTGTCATCTAAGGGTGGATCTGCCTCGCGCTTCTCCGCAGCCGCTTCTGATCTCAGCGCTCTGGAGCACCTGCGCTGGCCCTGGAGGACGGGGCTCTGCGGGGCTGGGTGGGGCTGATGGGAGGAGGAGTAACGCCAGCAGGTGGCCAGGGCCGAGCAGGAAGGGTCAGCAGCACTGACATCCACAACAAGACTTGCCAGAGTCAGCAGGCGCACGGTCTCTGCCTGTGACCCCGGCTCTCTGGGAGGCTGAGACAGGAGGATCGCAAGTCTGAGCCCAACCTGGGCAGTTCAGGGCTTTTGGTGACTTCTGGTTTAGACCTAAAAGCCCCATGTGTTTGGAGGATGATTGGATGAAAAGGTTGCTACAGCTGGGTTGGTGCTAGAAGCAGGTCTGGATCAGGAGAGGCCAACCTGGGGGTGTGACCCGGAAGTAGATTTCCCTCCTTATTCCCCATCCCCACCCCTACTTCCTGGGGACCCCAAGCTGAGCAGCTTCCCGCCATCAGACCCTTGCACTGTGCCTTCCTGCCTCGGTGCCCGTGACCAGGGACCGAAAACACCAGCCCAAACAAACCTTTCCCTGTCTGGGCTGTAGGTGTCAGGTATCATGTTGCAGTGGCCCTGTCTTAGAATAAAGGATTAACAGAAAGAGAGCTGGGGATGTAGCTCAGGGTGAAGGCCCTGGGTGCTGCCTTCTGTACCCCCCACATGCAAAATAGAAAGGAAAAATGTAGAACAATCACGCAGGTGCCCCTGCAGGGCTCACGCACGCACACCAGGGACGGAAGCTTCTCCAGGACATGCGGCTCCGCCCCAGGGTGTCTTGGGTGTGGTCCTCCCTTCAATGCTTCCTGCAGCAGGACGTGGGCCAGGGGCCCGTGGTGACCTTCTCGCCACCTTGGTGAGCACATCGCGGACCCGAGCCCCAGACACCGCCTTGAGGAGCTCACCCCGTGCTGGTGGCTCCTGGCCGTGCTCTAGCCCAGGATCTGTGGGCTATTGTCCCTGCAGCCCCCTTCTGCAACCAGATGCCAGGCGGCACAGGAAACCTGCCCCGCACCCCTAAAGCCCCGCCAGCATGAAGAACCCCACGGATCCCGTACTTGTTTTCCAGGCTACTCACAAACACTACCATGAACCAGGATGGAAAAGGCAAACTCCTGGCCCAGCACACACGTCCACCCTCAGCCCTCTGTCCTGCTGTCTCTGTTTCTTTCTGATGTCCACCGTGAAGAGCCGAGTCTGAGATTCCTCCTCAAGGCCACGTGGCCGCCGCGGCGCGTGTGACCCGCCCTCTCCCGCGCCTCAGTGGGCAGAGGGATCTGGGCGCACCGAGCAGTCCTGGGCGCTCTTGGGGCAGGAGTTCCATTTCCCTCCTGTGATTGAATCGCTTATCTCCGAAAACTGAACAGCTGCTTCTGAAACGCAGCCAGGAGTTGCCCTGGACGGAGGCGAGCTTGGCTCCCGAGCCAGAGCCCTTCCCGACACATAGTCAGTCACGGAGCTCTCTCTCAGCCTTCGGCACTTGCAGATCTATTCTGAGAGGTCTAGCGTTGTCACCTGCCTTTCAGCCTGGCAGGCGCGTGACAGGAGCAGGTCTTCCACGCGAAATCAGCCTTCGTCTTTCTGTCTGTCATTATAACACGGGAAAAAGCTCGCAGAGTTTGGAGACTGATTGGGATGGGCTGACATAAAAGATAGATAGTCCAAGAAGTAATTGCAAAAATCTCCGGGGTGCAGGTGAGGCAGCACCTCAAAGACAGATGCACTTGAGGTCCCTGACAGCCGTGGTGGAAATTCTGCAGCAGCCGCGAGGAGAGATAGGCACGGAGCCCCTGAAACCTCAGTAATTTGCAGTGTCGAGGTGCTCAGAGCATCCTTTGTGCCGATTCTTGGTCTCTGTCTCTGTTTCCTGACCCAGAGCTCCTAACCCTTTGGAATTTCCGGGGTGCAGGAGCGCCCTTGGCTCTACGGAGATGGCTCTTGCTGGGCTCCTGGGCGGAACTGATACCAGAAGGACCGAGCCACAGTCAGGAGCTTGAAACGTTCAGCTCCTCCCCTCTCCTCAGCCTGGGGCAGGGGGCAAGCTGGGGACTGGTCAATGATCAGTCCTGACGAACTGCCACAGAAGTCTCGGGACTCTGCAGGTTGGTGGACGTGTCCATGGGCCATGAAGGTGGCTGCCCGCTCCAGGCTGCAGGGACAGAAGCTCTCGCTTGCTCGTGGAACCCCCAGATGTTGCCTGAGGGGTGAGGGCAGACAGAAATGTGAGTGACCTGTCACAGTTGGCACCTAAAGGGGGGCAGTTTCGGGGGCTCAGCCTTTGGGGTCTGCGCTGACTCCCATGGTATAGGAATGGACTGAAGCTATAAGGGGGCAGCTGGCATCTGCAGAGGTGAAGCGGCTGGTGTGAGGAGTCCCATGCCCAGATCTTGTGCCCGAAATGAAGTGGGCGAGTCTAGGAAAAGGAGCATTGATTTCCCTTTTAAACAGACAATGTCGAGATGCAGCTGTGAGTATAAAGGTGCTGAGAGACTGGATCCTTGTTCCATGATGGTAACTTCAGGGCCCCGATCCCTGGGTGACGATGACCCTCTCCTGTGCCATGCTGGGTCTTGTCATGTGACTTGTGTTGGCACCATGGTGGGTGCAGTGTAATCCCCCCGCCCTGACCTCTCTGGCTCTCTAGGGCTGAGCCTCGTGGATGTGTTTGTTAGATATGGAGCAGGCTTGCTACACTGGGCTTTCATAGCTCATGGGAAGGGCTCCCTCTTGGGTAGCTGATGCCTCTCCAGCCTGCACCCCTGAATGGTTACAGCTGGAGTATACCCGCATTCAACCCTCAACTTTGAGTTAACCCCAGACTGGTCATCTGACCTCCAGCTGACAAAGAAGCCATTGAGTTTTGAGGTGTTTTTGTTATGCAGCATAGAGCTGACTGATACACTGAAACATAGTTTCCAATGCAGGCCTCCAAGGGCACAAAGAGAAATCCACTGTTCTGCATGCTTGAAGCTGCTGGCCACAGGGAAGACCTTGCATAAAGCTGCATGCAGCTTTATTTTTATATGGATAATTAGTCATTTTCCAGGCAACACAAGGGATCAACTGGGAGACCAGAGCTTCTAGCTTTAATATTTCCTCACATTGTCCTATTTAAAACAATTTAAAGGAAATCAGTTGGGCATGCTTAGGTTCCAATTTAAATGACATGGCACAACTGATGTCCACAAAGGCATGGAGAAGGTACGGGCAGGCTGGGGGCACAGCCTGGCCTCTGTATCCCGGGCAGGGAGACCCGCTCACCCCAGCTTTAGGACAGGAAGTCCACATCCCAGAACCGCTCCCACTCCATTCTGGGAGAGCGCTGGTGGTCACTCTGTACCCTACTCTAAGCCTAGGGGTGTCTTTGACACCAATCATGAGATGAATTCATTCATTTCAGACTCTTGAGCACTTTGCAAAATCCTGTGCCTCAGAGTCATGGAAAGGTGGAGCCTCTGGTAGATGTGTTGGTGCAGATGAGAACGTGGGAATCAGGCTCACACAGGCCTGGGTAAAACACGGTCACTCCCCCCGGCCCTGCCCACCTGCTGCATGGCGGTCAGGAATTTTAAAGATGTGAAGGGCAAGGAAACCAGGTGAGGAGGCCGTGGTGTGAGATCTGGAAGCAGAAAGGACGGGACGACACATGAGCACCGACCTGGTGACCCGGAGAAAGACACACAGGAGCGGGAATCGGGGAATCGGAGGACTCTGCACCCTTGACTCCTCCAGAATCCTCCAAAGGCTGAGCAGCCATGCCTTGGGACACGGGATGAAGGACACCCCTGAAGAGGCCATGGGACCCCGTGCCAGGTGTGGGTGTTGCCCATCTGCACCTGGAAGCTTGTGTGGCAAAGATAACGAGAGTTCGGGTTTAGAGAGGTTTTATGCCAAAGGATTAGTGCAGAGCTTCAGTAAAGGAAGACACTCGGCCCCTGCAGCTCCAAGAATTGGGTAGAAAGAGTTTTTCTTTTGTAGAAAGGGGTAAGTGGAGGCGGGACAAAATGGATGTGGGGAAGTGGGGTGAAATGGTCATGTGATGGGGTGGAGCCA
This sequence comes from Hydrochoerus hydrochaeris, assembly GCA_004027455.1. NCBI lineage: Eukaryota > Metazoa > Chordata > Mammalia > Rodentia > Hydrochaeridae > Hydrochoerus > Hydrochoerus hydrochaeris. The sequence continues at coordinate 56,186 of PVLA01010385.1, read as the reverse complement.
GTGTTCTGTCAGGAGGCCAGTGCATTCTGGGAGGGGCTGGGAACTGTCTAATGGTAAGATGGGAGGGGGGGTTCAAATAACACTGAACTGGGAGGAGGGAGGGAGGTCCAGGCAAGTGCGGTTAACAAGCGTTGTGTTCTGACTGTGGAGAGGACAAGCAGTTCCCACCGTCTGGCCTTGACCAGAAAAGGAAGGAGAGAAAGAAGGAAGGAAAAAATGGGTGGAAGGAGGGAGGAGGAAGAGAGGGAGGAAGGAAAGAAGGGAAAGAAGGAAGCAAGAGAGAAATAGGAGAAGGAGAGGTAAGGAGAAGGGAAGGAGAAAGGAAAGGAAGGAAGGAAGGAAGGAAGGAAGGAAGGTAGGAAGGAAGGAAGGAAGGAAGGAAAAGAAAGAAATAAAGAATAGAAAACAAGAAAGAACTGGCAGATCAGAACTGAAGAATTTGAGTCTCCTGGTTGAAATGGCTCACTGAATTTCAGCACAACGGTGAAACTAAACCAGCACTTGGCATCTCAGAAAAACAGAGCAAATATACAAATTTCCCAAGAGGAAACACAGAACTCAAGGCAGAATGAGTTTCTCCTTCTCAATAGCAACACAACATGTTAAATGACAGCATGTAAAATTCTCAAAGGAAATGATTTCTAATTAAAATTAGAATTCAGAAGCCAGTGAAAGTGTCACATTAGGTCTAAAATAAAATAAAGCAAACCCCAAAACTTTTAATGCACCTTTTCTGAGAAAGCTACTAAAGGAAATTCTCAAGCAAACAAGGACATAAGCCAAGAGAAGAAAGGCAAAGGATCAGGGGATTTAATTCAAAGGAGAAGTGAAGAGAACCCTCAGAAGACATTCATAAAGGCAGATCCTAGGAGGCAGAGGGCCACTAGTTCATAGTGAGGCAGACTAAAATTCTGTGGGAGAACCACTGCCAAGATCAAAACGATAATATCTGTTGCATATGGATATGTTGAGAAGTTATTTAGATGATCAGTGGCAAATGTGAGGCTCAGTCATCAATATGTAATACAAAATTAAGCAAATAAGACAACTGTGAATTCTTGAAGACTAGAAAAAAATGTGTGGAAACAGGAAATTACAGAATGCTACATGGCTTGGCTTACATGTGTTAGTCATGATGATGAGTGGGTACTGGTACAACCTCAGTTACAATATAAACATCATGGGAATAGGGTAAGGAAGTATGTGTGTGTATACACATGTGTGTGAGGAAAGGCATGGCACATGAGAGGGAGAAGTCAGAAAAAAGAGATCATGTGATGTTGACAGTCTTGAAAGCACTGTAAACATCGTTCCCACAGTGGGGAGTTGAGAGGTTTTGACTAAATCTAAGTGATCAGCAACCTATCTGCATATATATATATGGGCAGGCAAATGTGCATGTATGCTTTGGGGAAGTGAGAAATGGAGATGGAGCAAGAAATTGTTGTATTTAGCAAAGAATACAGTACTTGGAGAATAATTTAATTCCTTAACCCGTGTTCTTTAGTCTAAAATTTAGATGAAAGTGAAAACATGGAACTAGAGGAGCCCTCACGGACACACAGAGACAATTCACTGTAGGTTTCTTTTGCAATTTTTTTTTTTAATCGGTGCCAGGGATCGAACTCGAGACCGTGTGCTTGCAAGGCAGGCGCTTATGCCACTGAGCTAAATCCCCAGCCCCCATTTGCAATTTCTTGATTGTTAGTCAAGTTGAGGTTTTTAAAAATTTGTTTGATGACCTTTTAGGTTTCCTGTCCTAAGAATTGACTTCATGGTTTCCATTTTCCAATGAATGCACTGTCGGTCATAGCTTATGCAATTACCTCCTCCCATCTCCAGCTTGGCTCATCTTTATTTTGTCTGAGTGTGAGAAGTGTTGTGTATTTTGATCGAGTGATTTTATCATTCTCTTCCTTGTAGTCTGAGTTTCAAAGCCTCTTTTAAGAGAGCCTTTCCTTTTTCCACAGTTACACGGTATTCTCCCAGAGTGTTTTCTAAAAGTGTTAGAATATTTTGCTATTCATCTCTTGGTTTAATTTGTGTGTTACATTTCTGGGTATGGGTGATGGGAAGACCGGCCTGGGTGGGTGGCACCGACCCACTGTCTTGTTGCCTGAGTGGGATGAAAATGGGAAGCAGGTGCTTCTTCCTGCCCACCATGCCATGGACTGTTTCTCCCTCTGCCGTGCTGCTCAGCCATGGAAACCACAGGCTGAAACTTCCACAAACTGAGACCTAAAATAAACTTTATTTCTTTAACTCATGGGTATTGGGAATTTTGTCCCAGCAATGAGACAGTAACAAAGACAAATGGCCATGCACAAGAAAGATGTAGCTATGGTAAACACTTGCCAGTCCAATTCTTTAAACACAGGATGACCAAAACTTGTGTATTTTTCATCAATTTGTAGAAGATAACAGGAAATATAAAAATGACAATTTTATCAAAATCGATTTAATACAGGAATTGGCAGGTTGGCGTGACACCTGCCTGGCTGATGCCTGGGGTGGTCAGTGTGCAAACAAAGGTGCTGCCCGAGCCATGCTTCAGCCTCCAGAGCCGTGGGAAAATAAATCTCTGTTGTTTACGCTGCCAGCCTGTGATTATATAGCAGCCCGAGTGAACCTTTAGTTAGCAGCCCCAGTCTAAGAAGTCTGAAACGTGAAGTGCTTCAAAGTCCCACATTTCTTGGGCGCCAACCGGCCTGAGATCCCCATGGAAACCCCACAGGGGATCGAGTGTGACAGGTCACAGCCAGGAAACTATCACATTAAAAGGACTGTGAAGAATCATGGTAGGCTGTGTGGGTACAGCGTCTACAAAACATAAGCACGTTTTGTGCTCAGACCTGGGTCCCCTTTCAAGACATCTCACTATGTCGATTAAATAGCCCCAAATTCAAACTTATCTGAAATCCCAACACTTCTGGTCTCAAACATTTGGATAAGGGACATCAAATCATTTCCAGAAGCAACTGGAGACCAGTGCTGACCTCCCACCATGCATCCATCAGAGTTTACTAGAGAAACAGATACAACAGTTTCGGTCCAAGGTCTGGAGCCCACTGCAGTGTTGTGTGTAAGTTTGTATCGGGAGGTCGATGGGTCTGTGAGGGAAAGCTGAAGAATCTACACTGGAAGGCTGAAGAGTTTATGCAGGAAGGAAGCCAAACAGTCTGCACTGGAAGTCAGGAGATGAGCTCCAAGCTGAAGTCGAAGACTGGCGCTGTCCACACCTCTGCCTTTCCTCTTCTGACTCTGGAAAGCTCTCCACACACTCCCCTTTGCTTCTAGAATCTCCTATGCAGGCCCCTCCTTGCCTGCTTATTCTGGACATTCTACTATCTTTCTCTTATGTGGCCAACTTTTGCAAAAAGCTGTGTCTCCATCTCCCTCTTCCAGCCTCCCTTCACTCTACAGGAATCTTCTTTCTTGTTTTGAATTCTGAAACTGGGATATAGTGCACCCAAAGACAAGTATGCAAAGGACAAATGTGCAGTTTATCAAATAATTGTCAAGGAAATATTTGTGTGATTCTTTAAACACACCTGTGTCTGCAGCCTAGAAGCCCTCTCTCCCTCTGCCTTCACCGAGCCTGCCCCTCCTCTGAGGCGGTCGCTGTTCCTGAAGTTTATAGTGATCATTGTCTTCTTTCTTTCTTTCTTTCTTTCTTTCTTTCTTTCTTTCTTTCTTTCTTTCTTTCTTTCTTCCTTCCTTCCTTCCTTCCTTCCTTCCTTCCTTCCTCCCTCCCTCCCTCCCTCCCTTCCTTTCTCTTTCTTTCTTTCTTTCTTTCTTTCTTTCTTTCTTTCTTTCTTTCTTTCTTTCTCTCTCTCTTTCTTTCTAACACACATTGACCACATTTGTTGACACTAAGACAAGGAAGTTGGCAGTGGTTTGGTTGTGAATCTCACAAAGGGAGATGGGAACGGACGGACTCCCGGAAGATGCACGGGGATCTTCACTGCTGTGTAACAGTGGTTCTCAGATCGGCAGCATGAGTGTCCTCTGAGACCTTATTAGAAATGTGAGTTCTTGGATCTATTCCAGACCTGCTGAATAAGAAATTCTGATGGGTGTTGGCCCGACATTCCTGGGAGATCCTGCTGCGTGCTAAGTTGGAGAATCATGGCTGTCTAACACTCCATTTTATATTCCTATCCAGTGTTGATGGGCGTTTGGGTTATTTCCGATTTGCTATTATAAACATAACCTCTATGAATATTCATATTATGTGATGACACTAGGACACAGGTGCGAGAGATTTGGGAAGGGGCTTCCTGTGACACCACTTTCACCTTCATTAGCTCATGCCAAACTGTTTCCCAGAGGAATCAGCATCAGCTTGTGCCCAAGAAGACAAGAAAAGACACCTGCAAACCAGGGAAACACAGAGGCTTTACAACAACACCCTCGTAAGCCAATGACATTCTCATTAAAACAAGGAACCCGTGTGCTTGGGACGGGTTGGGGTGAGCACACTGTTTGTACTGTTTGTACCCAGATCACCTCTGATAGTTCATCACCAGAGCTTCTAGAAGCTGCACCTGCCAGTGTTTACAAATATCCTTATTTATAAAGTTGGAGCAATTGGGCTGCAGACATTTGCACGCTGAAGCTCAGTGTTGAATACAAAAGTAAACTTGAGGTTCCTGGGGTGGCCTGACCTCAATCATGCATCAGCCCCCAGATCCTGTTGCCCAAGAAGCTGCTTTCCACACCCACCGGATGTCCCAGTGTGACACTGAACTTTTCGTAAAGGAGTCCTCGGATTATTATTATTATTTTTTTTGGCATTGTGTCCAAATCTGTTGGAAATCTCTAATCACAGTATTCAATAAATGAATGCCAAGAATGACCTCTGAAGGTTCAGCACGGTGCAATTATGAGAGACAACTTTTGCCAACACAGGACACTGAAATCCACCCCTACAGAAGTGAGAGAAGACATGGAACCCAGGGAGCTTCCAGCGTGTACAAGGTCTGAGCTTTAAATTTCACCATTGTTTCTGGAACATGGAATATGCGGAAGGAGATTTTTTGATGAGATCCCTAATTTTAATTGCTAACAAGTATATTTTGCACTGGAATGGAAGGAAATCAAGAAGGTATGCTATTTTGCAGCATCTAAATGTGCTGAAATATTCAAAAGAATAATGCACTTTTCTAGGAGGATACATTTTAGTTTATAAAAATATTCATTGAAGAAATTCACCCTAAACTGAGGTGAGAGGATTTATCATACAGAGATATCTGAGCTGGGATATTTACACATTTTAATGTTTAAAAAAAATTGAAATGGGAACATGCTCCATTTGGTAGTTTTTTTCCGGAGCTGACTGGCTCCTCTGTACCTGTAGAAAGAGGATTATTATCAATTAAAATATGGCCTACAGGGAATTCATCGAAGATGCCAACTGATCTAAATTTACAATCACAGAATGCAAACTTGAGTAAGCACACAAGCAATTCTATCATGAGATTAAGAATAACGAGACCCTGGTGAAGAGAAAGCACCCTTCAGAAGAGTACCAGTGACACCCCAGGTCCCCATCATGGTAAAGGAATGCACAGGGCAGATGCAAGAGCACGGCTGGCATCCTCTACCTGCCTGTCGTGCTGGTACAGGGGAAAGAAACTCCCAACCTACTAGATGTCTGGTACGAGTTCGAGTTCTCTAAAACCAACTAGTGAATTGTAGGAACAACGGAGGTTAAGAGCAGAATATATTTATAGGGGAAACAAATCTTCTGCCAGAGAGATAGACAGAAGCAGTCCCGACTGGGTTACCGAAGACTCCACCTTTTTCAGGAATTTTATAGAGCAGAACCATGAGGTGAGGAAGGTCCAAGGTGGGGAAAGATGGGAACTCGCAAGACAGGCGGACATGAGGTGGGACAGAACTATAATCAACCAATGAGATTATGAATGTAATTGTTCAGGTAAGATTGATTGAATCAGGATCCAGTAGGAAAGCAAGTCACATAGCAAGCATGAAACAAAAGAGGATTTGTCCGTAGGGTCTGGATTAGTGGCTCTTTTGGGCTTCCTCAGGGTGATAGAGACCTATTTAGAATATCAGTCCCTGGGGTTTATCCTTAGGGGATGGGTGCATCTGTTTGATCTTTTGTCTTGAGGTCTGTCCCCTCCACAGTTTTGAGGTATCTGGGCTTCTGCACCCCTCCTTCCCGGGCCCAGCTCTGTATGACCACCTGTAATGTTTCCATCCATCTCAGTTACCTGTGACACTGCTGTCAGAAGTATCCTTGTTGGAATAGCAGCCCTGGCTTCTAAAGGCTGGGGCCCACTGCTTCCTCCCTGACCAGTTCTGGGGTTCTGGCCTCTCCCAGGCTCCTTCACTGGCTCCACTCCAATCCCCAGACCTTCGAATGGTGGATCATGCAACTGAGGGCTTCGAGGTCACCTGCACATCCAGGCTTGTCCTGTGGCTTCTCCCCAGGACCCCGGAACCACTCACCCCAGAGCCTGGCTCTGTCCCACTGGGAGACATCCCCTGCTATGGCTAGAATATGGCCTGTCCCCTCACTGAGTCACCTTAGGCCTTGTCCCCAGCATCACGGTGCTGAGACAGGGGACGCGACGGGAGGTGTTGGGGTTCTGGGGAGGAGGCCAGCCTGTTCTGTGAGCGTCCTCACCCTGGTGGGCTGCAAGAGTCACCCGGGAGCAGGTGGAGGCTGCCCTGTGCCCCCTCCGAGAGCCCTTCCTCTGCTTTCCAGCGTGACCTAAGTATCAGGAGCTCCAAGCCAGCACCAGGCTCTGCGCCTCCCGGGCCGGGCCGGGCCGGGAGCCAAAGTCACCGTGTTTCATCCATTATCCAGTCTGAGGTGCTCTGTGCTAGCAGCAGACAGCAGGTCAGTCTGCACACCGAGGCTCCGCCAGGCCCTTCCCACCAAACCCACACCTCCGGCTCCCCGGCCCCTCTCCTGCCCACTCTCCCGCGTCCTCCTCACCCCGCACGTCGGGGGAGACTGGGCTCCGGCCACTCGGCGTAACCTCAGCTCTGGTCACTGCAGACACCACGGATCAAGCTGAGGATGTTTCTCTCTACTTTCACTTTTCTGCGAGCTCTGATCACGAATGTCCCCCACCGGTAAAGGTACAATTCACATGCCGTAAAACGTTACGTTTAGGAGTTTTGAGTATATCCCAATGCCGTGCGGGCATCAACACTAACTTCAGAATATTTCATGAACTGCTCCCCCCAACCCCCCAAAAACCCTGTAGCCACCAGCACTTCCCCCCTCCCCCCGTCTTCTCTCAGACCCTGAGAACCACTGCTCTACTTTTTGTCGCTGTGGATTGGTCCACTCTGGATAGTTCATAAAATAATAATCAAAGCATGTGGTTTTCATCCGCGTCTCTCTCGCGCTCTCTTACTCTCTAGCTCTGTCTGTCTGTCTGTCTGTCTCTTTCTCTCTGGTTCTCTCTCTCTCTCTGTCTCTCTCTCTCTCCCTCCCTCTCTCTTTCTGTCTGGCTCTGTCTCTCTCTCTCTCTCTCTCTCTGGCAAAGAAAATCTTTATTGCCACAGAAAGCAAGTGTACTCATCCCATCTCACCAACAACTTTAAGAGTCATAAAAATGCAGAATCAGGAGGAAACAAACAGCCCCTTAGACTATGTTGCTTATAATTCTCGAGGTTACCCACTGGTCTGATTCAGTAAAAATCCCTCTGACACACTAGAATCAAGTAGCTAAAACATCCAATTAGTATATTCAACTCAAATAAAAATGCATTATTTGCTTTAATGTATAGCAAGTTTGATGCAATAGTGTTTACAAAATAAAAAACCGCATTCTGCTAAAATTTTTCTTGTGCTTCCTCATCGCTAAGATGGAAAGATTTTCAGTGTGACACTTCAGAGAAACTATTCACGGATTCAGAGACGCAATTCCTGGCCCACGAAAGAATGGAATACAGGTAAGGGATAGTTGGAAGATTATTGCATCTTTAAGAACTCTTGTTTATTAAAGTTTACAAATGGGAACTGTAAGAAACAATTACACACACACACACACACACACACGCGCGCGCGCGCGCGCACACACACACGAGCACAAAAGTCCTCAGAGCAAGTTAGAAGACAGAAAACAGTTCAGGAAACTACTGAGCTAATCTAACGCATCCTGGGTTAACAGAAAGCACCCGGCGATGGGTGTGAACGCACTGGAGTGACAACCCTAGGCCCGCGCAGGGCGCACGGTCCCGTCCCAGGCGCGGTGAGCGCCCGCCCGCCCGCCTGCCCGCGGGGCCTGCGGTTTCTGGGGGTGTCTGGTTTTTTGACCTAGCACACTCTGATTTCAACCCTCACCCTGTTGTAGCACGTTATCAGTATCTGCTCATTCGCTTCATGGCTCATTCATATTCATTTCGCGGCTGGCTAATGCCATATCTGTGCGCGCTCTCAGCCGCTGATGGCCAGGGGAGCCGGTTCCTTTCCGTCCCATTAGGGCTCCCGCTCCTGTGAATATTCACGGGTGAGTTTCTGTGAGCGCAGAGGCTTTCAGTCCTCCTGGACACACACTCTTGAGAACCGCTGGGTCAGTCGGAATTCCACATTTAAGTGTGCCAGGAGCTGCCGGATTGTACACTTTACATTCCCTCCAGCAATGTGCCAGCGTCAGTTCCCCTCTCCACCAGACCGGGAGGCCTGACTCATTGTCCCCCTGCCAGCTGGAGGCGGGCGTGGCCTGGCCAGCAGCTGCCTGCCCTTCCCCCCCTTCCTTCTGCCCCCCCATCGCACCCAATGGACTGGGACAGTATGCTTCGGGATCCTCCCTGGGGATCAGTGATGTCCTCCTGGCCATTCCACTGCCACGCGCTACCCAATACGAGTGCAGCCGGCCAGGCAGGGTGGCACCCCACTGCACTCTGGGTAATACTGCTGCCTTTCTGAAGAAGGAAGGGGGCACTCTGGCACTGGAGGGAAGGGATCTGGGCTCCCCCTTATTTGCATAACCAGCTTGCTCTGTAAGCTTTCGGCCCCACTCCTTAGGGACCCACAGCTGTTACGTATACAGCGCCCTTCCCCAGCCGGGGTTCTAGGAGGCTGTCTCCTGTGTACCTGCCTTAAGCAAAGACTCCTGTAAATCTCACTGTGATGCATTTCTGAGGCAGTGTGGGCTCCAAAATCCGGGGTCTTACCCTGAGGAGCATGGGCAGAGCAGCTTCCAAAGAAAGAGCAATAAATGCTCAGGGCTCTTAGCACCAAAGAGCTCTAGAAACCAGCAGCTGATGGAGAAATAGCTGGTCCAGTGGACCCATGGCGTCCAGCACAAGTGAGCATCAGATGGTGATGGCTGGCAGTGGTAGTGACCAGCAGCTAGCTGTGCCAACAGCTGGCATCCAGCACTACCTAGTGACATCAGGACTGCTGACAGAGTGGCACTTTGCTGGTTGACAGTTTCCATTTCAATTGAGTAAAAGAACCCTTGGCTGATTGGCAGCATTACCATCTTTCAGTTTATTTTATTTTATTTTATTTGTACCAGGGATTGAACTCACGACCTCATGCTTGCCAAACAGGCACTTGTGCCACTGAGCTAAAATCTTTCCATATTTTAACATTACTATCTGTAGTCTTTTAGGTTACAGCAATACTGGGGGGTATGAGGTGGTATCTCACTGTGGTTTTGATTTGTGTTTGTCTTGGGTAATGTCACCAAGCATCTTTGCATGTGCTTATCAATCACTGGCACATCTTCTTTGAGGAAATGTCTATTCAAGTCCTTTGCTTATTTTGAAAATTATCTTTTTAAAAATCAGTTATGAGTTTTTTATGCGCTCTGGGTATGAAATCCTCATCAGACATACAGTTTCCAAATAGTTTCTCCCATTCTGTATGTTGGGTGTTGTCTTAGTTACTTTTCTCTCATTGCTAGGACAAAATATCTGACACCCAAAATTAAGGAAGAGAAGGTTTATATAGCTCAGTTTGTGGAGGTTTCAGTCCATGATCAGCTGGCTCCAAGGCAGGTTGGCCTGGCAGAGGAGCAACAGTTCATGGTGGCAAAAGACAGCAAAAGCAGCAGAAGCAAAAGGGGGCACAGCAGGCCTCTTTTCTTCCTTACATGTAAGCAGGCTCCCCGCCCCAGGGCGGGTGCAGCACTCACACCACCTCTGTGCCCTCCTCTTGCACAGGCTGAGGGTGTTTACAATGAGGGCCTGGCCCCCTGCTGAGTCACTTGGTTAAACTTCTAAATTTCTCAAGTGGACACAATGTATTAACCACTACAGATAACTTTTTATTTCCTTGATAGTGTCCTTTGAAACACAAAAGTTCTCATTCTGGTGAAGTTCAATTTATCTAGTTTTTTCTTCTGTCATTTTCACGTCTGTGTTATATCTAAGAAACCAATGCTCACTCCAAAGTGACCAAAACATACCTTCTACTTTTCTTCTTAAGACTTTTGTGGCTTTAGCTCTTGGATTTAGGTCTTTGATCTTTTTTCAGCTAATTATGTGTTTGGTGTGAGGTAAGGGTTTTGTGTTTAGTGTGAGGTAGGGGGTGTAACTTACACAAAGACATCCTTATTGTGCATCTCTAGTTTTAGAAAAGACCACTCGTTGCTCAATGAATTGTCATGGTATCCTTTCTGAAAATGGTTTCACCATAAATGTTAGCTGTATTTCTGAATCTTCAGTTCTAGTCCATTAATCTATGCCAGTACCATACAGTCTTCATTACTGTAGCTCTGTGAATAAGTTGTGAAGTGTGAAGCCTCCAATTTAGCTCTTGTGAAAGATTGTTTTGGTTCCTGTAGGTCTCTGACTTTTCACAGCAATTTTAGAGTCAGCAAGTTAATTCCTACAAAAAGGTCGCTGGGAATTTGATGGGGATTGTGTTGAACCCATAAATAAATCTGAGGAATACAGCTAGTATTTGAATGGAGTAGAGTGGTGACTGTCCACTCTGTTCTTTCTATAGTCCTTTGGTTAGAGAGAGCAGACCTTTGTGGTGGACTTCTTTTTGGTCTGCATCCATTGGTGTTTCTGGGTCAGCTTTGTCAGCATTACCTCTGGAATAAATGAGGGAAAAGCCACCCTGGGAACTCACTGCCATGTCATTCCCTGGGTCCTGAGCCCCCAGTCAGGCTGCCTTCTCCTTGCCCTTTAGTGTTGGGGATTTTTGTTTCATTTTGTTGTTAAACTGCTTTCAGCTGTGCTTGTAAAAAGACTAGGGAAGAGTATTTCTACTCTTATCTTCCCCCAAATGGAAGTCAACCATATTTTCTTTTAAAAGATACTTTTTCATAGCTACCTGATCCTGTTATATTATATCTTTTCCTTCACAATCTCTGTCCCTTTCAAAAATCTTACTCCTTCATTCTTTTCACTGAACATCCTGAGTATGCTAACACTTTTTTTCCAGACTTTTCTATCACTTAAATTTCACCTGGAGTTAACTCATATTATGGCTACTGACTTCACTGGTCATTATTCATAGCATTAGATGACATCATGGGCTTTAGAGTCTTGATTTCCAGGATAATGTGGGGTGAAAAACCTTTCTTTCAGTTGCCCCCATTGGATCCCTGGTCTGCAGTACAGAAATGTGTTTTTTTATTGGTGGTTCAGAATCATGACCTTCCTGGGACATGAGACCCATGAGACTGTGTCTGTGTCCCTTGTCTGTCTCAGGGCTATACCTTCACATTTCATCCTTATGACGAAGCAGATTTCTTAGACTCTGTTATGGTTTGTATTTGGATGGTCTCCCAAACCTTTTGCAGTCGTGCAGGTGGATGAATCTAGTGTTTGTGATTGGTTTGTTGTCTAGCACTGGGATTCGTGATGTGAGTGCTGCACCCATCCAGGGGCAGAGCCAGCATGCAGTAAGGGAAGGAAGGAGGTGTGTATTTTTTTCTCTTTTGCCCTATGGCTCTCGTCACTCGCAGCTGCCATGAACAGCTGCTGCTCAGCCACTCCACACCCTGCCTTGGAGATAGCAGAGCATGGACTGAAATCTCCAAAAAACTGTAAGATAAATAAACCTTTTCCTTCTCTAATTTTGGGCATCATATATTTTGTCTCAACAATGAGAAAAAAGCGACCAAGACAGGCATTTTGTCTCAGCAACAATAGAAAAGTAACTGAGACAGACCCCCTCCATATATGGCGGACTCCTCTCTCCTAACTTTTGGCTTCAATAGGAGGCCTGTTCCTACCCTCGTGCTCCCATCATGCCTCAGGAACCAGAGTCCAGCAGGCCCAGGGCTGGGCCAATACTCAGTAGTGTCTCTAGCCCACAGGAAAATTTATCTTGTTTTTAAACCTGGCCAAATTCTTTAATATTCTCTTTCTATAGTTTGTTGTTCTGTGTTCACAGTAGAGACAGACCATGAGTCCTAGTGACCTCTGGATCAGAATCTCTACTCTCTTCCTCTGTTTTTCTGATTTTTAAGATTCTGTCTTTTTTATTTTAATATCTTGCCACCTTATGTTCTATTTGACATAAGGTGAAATACAAATAAGTGGAATTCTTCAGTTTCATGCTTTATCACTTCTGACATTGGGGTGTACATCATAGTCAAGGCTCTTGGGAATTACAGCAGATGCCTCACTCTTATGCAAAACATCCGGGGAGCTGGGGAGGGGCCACTCTGGCACTGAGGGGAGAAAGACTGAGGAGTGTCTCACCAGACTGGACACTTATTTGGAAGAATCAGGAATGTAGAAAAGTCCAGGCCACTGTCTACTTTTGAAGTCCTGACCTCAGTCAAATTTAACAGAGTTCCTGCCTCTATCTGATTTGGGAAAGATCACATGCAAGCAGCTGAAGGCCATACTGTCTTCTGTCTTTCCTCCCTTGCTTTATCCCCTAGGAGTATGCAGCCAGTGGGTCCCAGACATCTCACAGTTTGGCAGACTGGATATAAGCGTCCCTCCAAGTGCTGACACTCCCACGCCACTTCCCATTTTGGAGTGACAGTTGTGGGTGTGACTGAATCCCACTCCATCCCAGGCCAGGCCTATGGAATGCAGCCCTCCTAGAAAGACTGGCATGGCAGTTGTCTTTTCTCTGCAGACAGGACCCAGCTTGGAACTTGCTACTCCTAAGCAGCTCAGTAGAATCAAAGTGGAAAGACATCCAGATCCTGGGTTTAACAGCTTGTACCCTCCTGTCTGATAATTTCTCTCCTCTCTGATAATTTCTGCAGGCATTGACTCCAGGAAGCCTGCAGAGAAAGAGGCTGGGATTCATACACCAGTGTGGTATATAAAACTTCAGTGTGAACAGTAAGACAGGCAGGCATGGTTGAATGAACTGTGGCACATGATTTTGGGGGAACACCAGGCAGTAACTAAAACTATGGTTTCAAACTATTTTTAATGGAGAAAAATCTCAAAATTCAACGTGCTGTTAAGACCACCAAACAGAGGCAGGAGGATTGTTTCAAGTTTGAGACCAGCATGGGCTACAAAGTGAACGCAAGCCCAGCCTGAACTACAGAGCAAGCCCTGTCTCAAAAAGACAACAGACAAAAAACAAGAACAAGAACAAAAACAAAAAGAACCCTACAAAACAGTTCGAAAGGCACAAAAACAGTATTTCATGGAAGCAGCCTATACACTCATCAAGAAACAAACAGGTAAAAGAAAGCGTGGGATAAATACACAACTGGGCCCCACACAGCCACAGGAAGGAGAGATTGGAAACGGACAGATCTTGAGACCCTAAAGCTGTGTGAAATAAACCAGACACATACAAATCATCTGGCTTGCCCTCCATGAGAAACCCAAATAATAATAATTTAAAGAGCAAAATACCCTAGTGTGAGAAGCTGAAAGAAATCATATATATATATGATAGTTATGATCATTATACTGCTGATTTCTCTGAGTTCACTGAAGAGAAAGGTTTGTGCTGGTGTTGTCTGGACTCTTGTACTCTGAGTAACTGATTTGAAAATAACAATAGGCAGTGTATTAACCATTGTTATCTTCTAATTACTGTGTTTTGAAATTTTGAGGGTTTTTTCTTTTTAAAATAAAAATAAATAGCAAAATAAGAGAGGGGCTAGGAAGCAGGAAAGTAGAGTTTCTGGAGCTGAGAATATCTGAGAAACATGTTTTAAAAGTAAAAAAATGGTACTTATAGTAGGACGTATCTTGGAAAAACGCGGGAGCTACAGAAATATTACCGTTTGCTCTCTCCAGGTGACTGAAAAGGTTCTAGGACTTCTCAGACTTCTGAAGACTTGCCACAAGGCATACATAGTACACTGAATTGATACTCAAGTTACGAGAAGAGGAAAAGCCAATTTCATCTAAAACACAATCACAGCACTTACAAAAAGAGCTTTGCAAGCAGTCTCGGCAAGGACCAGCAAAGCAAAGCACGGTAATGAAACAGCCACAAGCACACTCATCGTTGATTGGCCGCCGAGGCAGGTGGGCCAGCCCGTGCGCCGTGGAGGCGGCCAGTCGCGTCACTTCCGGGGCGGGGCGCCAGCTGCGGCCGCGCGCTCCGGAGCGGGCGGTCTCCATGGCAACCAGTGGGGCCCGCGCCCGGACCCTGGGTCCCCGCCGCTGCCCTCGCCGCCGCGCTGACCGGGAAGCAGTTCCCGCGGCGTCGCCGTGACTCGTGGAGCTGGCCGCGGCCCGCAGGGCCCTCGCGGTGGCGCCGGCGCGGAGGAAGCCGTGGAGACCCAGGTACGCGCGCCCGCCCGCAGGTGCCGCCCTCTTTGTTCTGCCCAGGTGGGCGCGGGGCTCCCATCCGCCCGTGCGCCCCGCACCCCCTCTTCCGCAGTCCACACCGTAAAACAGAAAAAATAATAATCTTCATCCTTCGGGGCCCCAAACCAGTCCGGCCTGGCACCCCACCTCCGGGACTCAGGGAGGCCGCATCCGGAACCGGAACCAGAACCAGGCCGCGACCCCGAGGCCCGCACGGGGTGGCCGCCCCTCCGCCCTGCACCCCAACCTGCCCCAGCACCCCGAAGCCCCTGAACGATTCTGGCGCCCCGGCCCCGCTGCGCCCACCCTTCGGCCTCCGCGTGTGGCAGCCGCGGCCGGGATGGTGCAGCCGCAGACCTCTAAGGCCGAAAGCCCGGCCTCGGCCGCGGCTGCCAACGCCCAGATGGACGACGTGATCGACACGCTGACCTCGCTGCGCCTCACCAACTCCGCGCTGCGCCGCGAGGCCTCCACGCTGCGTGCCGAGAAGGCCAACCTCACCAACATGCTGGAGAGCGTGATGGCCGAGCTGACCCTGCTGCGCACCCGCGCGCGCATCCCCGGGGCGCTGCAGATCACGCCGCCCATCTCGGCCATCACCTCCAACGGGACGCGCCCCATGACCACCCCGCCCACCTCACTGCCCGAGCCCTTCTCTGGAGACCCAGGCCAGCTGGCCGGCTTCCTGATGCAGATGGACAGGTTCATGATCTTCCAGGCCTCCCGCTTCCCGGGGGAGGCGGAGCGAGTGGCCTTCCTCGTGTCCCGCCTGACCGGGGAGGCCGAGAAGTGGGCCATCCCGCACATGCAGCCAGACAGCCCCTTGAGAAACGACTATCAGGGCTTCCTGGCCGAGTTGCGGAGAACCTACAAGTCCCCCTTGCGCCACGGGCGACGCGCCCAGATCAGGAAGACTTCCGCCTCCAATAGGGCAGTGCGGGAGCGGCAGATGCTGTGCCGCCAGCTGGCCGCGGCGGGCACTGGGCCTTGCCCGGTGCATCCAGCCTCCAATGGGACCGGTCCAGCTCCGGCTCTGCCCACTCGGGCACGGAACCTTTAGGAAGCCACCACCACCCTGATAGCATCTGCAGCCATCTGGGTAGCATTGGCTCTTTGCTGTGGAGAAGAAACGTCCATACAACAGCCTCGCTCTTCAAAAGTCGATCCCTCCTTTCCTCCTGTTCCCACCCTGCTTGGGCGCCCCGGTCACCTGCCTCGCTGTTGTCACGTGCTAGCTCTTACCTGCAACTCTCAGTGCATGCTTCCCCTCTCCCTGCAACCTCGGCTGCTCCAGGGCCCGCCGACCCCACAGCACAACTCTGGGACCATTGGGACCACATCCCTTAACCCCCAGCTGGACACGCCTGCTGCACCTTTGGCAAAGCCCTGGGTAGCTCCCTGCCCGCTCCTGCCACTCCTGCCTATGGGCTCTGGATAGAAAGAACCAGCCTGGCCAGGCTGGCAGCTTGATGTGTGTACCTGGAGTGGGGGTCTGGCTGTCTCCCCCTTGGCTGGTCATCAGCCCCCCCGCAGGGCCAAATGCTGTCCTAGTGTTGCCGGGGCAAGCTGCATTTGCACCGCCACACGCTCTGGCTGGGATGCTCCTCCATTCACGCCCGGCTTCAGCTGCCCAGGGTTCTGATGGCTCCAGGAGACAGAGGAGTCACACTTGCCTGCTATCAAAGGCCCTTGTGGACCAGGGCCCCTGGACAGGTCCGTTAGGTCACCTTGGGCAGTGGATTCATGCACACCCATTGCCAAGGGCCATGGCACACTGAAGGGTGGATATTAGTGGCTCATTTCCTGCCCTAGGTCTCTAGCGGGGAGCTCAGGAGCTGCTGGTATTTGATCTCCCCTGACCCCTGACTGTGTGTCTGTGTGGGGGCCGGGTTCCCTTTGGATTTGGTCACCACGAGGCTTTCACCTCAGTCCCTCAGCCTCCCTCGCCATCCCCAGGTCTGCAAAGATGCCATGTGTCACAACCTTCCTGCACCTGGGCTGCTGCATCTCGCCTTTAGCTAAGAACAGATAGACTCCCCTTGGGGCAAGGCAGCGCCTCCGGGAAATGCGCTCAGTGCCAAAGGCAGCGTTGTGGACTGCTGGGCCCCCGAGTGGGGATCCCACAGAAGTGGCCCTGTGTCCCCTGTGGCTGCTGCTCAGAGGGACACAGCTGTACCTCAAGGTGTGTGACCTTGAGTTCCTTGCAGAGAGACAACCAAGAAATGCTGTTGTGGTCCAGCCCTTTGGACTGCGGCACTCCAGCCATGCTCTGCTGTCACGGGATCTGCATCGGCGTGGCCGCGTGGGCCGGGAGGAGATGGGCTTCTTCTGCCCTGACTCGGTGGCCCTGCCTTGACCACAGAAGAGTTCCCGCTGCACCTGCCCAAAGCTGTCTGTGTTCTGGGATCCGGAGTTTGGGCCCTGGGACCCATCTCCTCCTCCAGGGAGTTTCAGTGCTGCTGGAAGAGCGACTGTGATTCTAAAGCAGCCCTGGCCCTCCAGGTCAGGAGACCCCGGGGCTGCTGTGCACTGAAAACTCTGTTAGCCCAGTTGCCCTGCTGACCAGCTGCCTGGACACAGGCTTCAGGGTCCCTGGACTCTGCCCTGCTCCTTCGGTCGAACTGTGGTGCTCATCAGTTGGGGGTGGAGGGGAGGGGCCCCGGTGGGGCTGCCATTCAAGGTGGGGCTGCCGATGGGTGGTGTGCTGGTCACCTCCTGTGCCCAGTGCCCTTCTGTGCCTGTGACTGTGTTGGCAGGGCCTGTACCTGCTAATGGAGGTGTCCCCAGGTGCAGGGGACAGTGGCACCTATAGGTGGAGGCCCTGCAGGGGAAGAGGCCTGGAAGGGTTCTGTGTGGCCTGGCCCAGCACAGAGGGGCACAGCTGCCATCTCTCTGGTCCCGGCTCCTGCTGTGAGTGCTCCCGGGCCCGTGCCAGCACTGAGGGTTGGGCCACTACATAATACCCTGGGCCGGAACAGGACGCATGCTGGCACGCAGGTGCCACCTTCTTGATAGCTCCCTGTGACCCTGGACCTGGAGCACTTTAGAGAGGGCCGGGAAACTGCTGAGGGGCTGTCACGGCTCCCAGGGGAGGACACCTCAGCCCTGGGCAGAGGATGAGATCCAAGGTCCGTGCAGCCCTGGAAGGAGACCACGGTGACGGATGGACCAAGCGGAAGACTGCGGTGGGCAGGAGCTGCTGTGTACATACTCGGGGTTACAGTTTCTCCAGCTTCCGGAGAACAGGTAGTGACATTAAAGCGGCAGTGGAGTTAGTAATGCATGTGAGGAGTTTCTGTTGCTCTTGGTGTCATCGTGGTGGGGACGACCTTGTGACTGCTCCCTGGTTCACGTGGTGCCCGGCTGGTAAGTGAGCTTCGCTGCATTCCAGGGTGCGTCTGGCAATGTCCTTTAGGAAGGGCAGCTCCCCAGCCTAGTGTGTAGCCTGACCTGGGGACTAACTCCATGTCCTGGGGCGTTTCGGTGACTTCTAGGAACCAGCAGGGACCCATCTCGTTGACCCCAGGTGAGTCGATGAGAGGGGAGGCAAATGCCACGTGTCATGGAGGCAGCACTGCCCTGACGGACCCCGGAGCAGAGAGCCACGCCCACCACCGGCGAGCCCACCGGGAAGTCCCCACGGGGTGGGGGATGAATGAGCGGATGGCGTATTGGGCATTGGGCACACCGGGGGTAAAGGAGGAGCCTTGCGAGGCCCCGTCTTGCAGGGTGGGCAGTCAGGCCTGGTCCCCTGTCCGGGACTCCTCACTGAGGGCCTTAGAGCGGAAGGCTGGGAACAGTCAGATCAACAGGGAAAGCTCCTCTGTGTCGGGGGCGGTGGGGACAGGGTGTCCTGTGGTCACAGACGGTGAAGACCTCAAGTCTCAGTGGCATGGTCTCCTAGGGACTTCACGTTATATTTGGTGGCAGCTTGCCCAGGGTGGAGGAGAAAACCAGGCCCACACATTGTACCCACTCAGAGCCCGCCAGGCCTCTGCCTCCCCAGGCGAAGCCGCCTGTCACAGGGATTTGGGGAGATGAAGGAGCAGGCAGAGCGGAGGAAGTGAACGCTGTGGGGTCCCCTTGTGGGCCCTGGGCCCAAGGTTCCTTCACATCTTCTGCAGTTAGGACACTGATGTCATCTGTTCCCGATAGATGAAGGTTTTTCTCCCCACGCCAAGTGACCTCCTTGGGATAGATTCCCAGAGGGATGTTACAGCATACCGAGACCTTTCAGGTTCTCATTACCTAGTGGCAAAAAGAGTTTCCAAAAATGTCCATTCGCGTTCCCACCAGCAAGGGGAAGAGTGCCCAGCGGCCAGTGTGGGGTGTCCTGGGCTGGACGTTTGCTGATTTGGTAACAGCAGAGGCCCTTGTGGTTTACTCCGCACTCCTGGGCTCTCTCTTGGCATTCGGTGGTTGTATTTCCTCCCTCGTGGGTTGTCAGTGTCCCTCGCTCTGCCTACTGAGGTCTGATAAGTTTGTATAAGCTCATGATTATATATTAAAGATACTAACCTGCCATGTGTCATGTTTGCTCGCTGATGTTTCTGGGTTTTTACTCTGTGTGCACGTGTGTTATGTATGAACGGACTGAAATTTTGACACAGTTGCTCAATCTCTCCCTGCTCATGTCCACTAGACTACAGCACTGGTCAGCGGTCCCCATCAGTAAAGGGTCCCCAGGCTGCATCTGTGGCCTGAGAGCCCTGCTCACGCCTTTTCTTCTCAGGACCCCCCTCTGTGCCATTAGGACCATGGAGGACCCCAAAGTGTGCTTGCGTGGACGGGTCCTAACTGTCAGTACCTACCATTTGTAAATGAAAAGAAAGTTTTAGAGTATAGTTTAAAAATATAATACTTAGCACGCATTGACATAAAGATTGTATTTTCATGAAAACTGTTCCCCCCAAAATGAGTGAGGAACAGCGGCATTGTTTTATATTTTTGCAAATTTCTTTAATGTCTGGCTAACTGAGTCACATGCCTGCTTCTGTACTTGACCCAGTTTATTTATCTTGAACACTGGGATTGAATCTAGGGCCTCACTGCCCCTCATTTTAAAGACTGGGTCTCACTACGTCATCAAGTTGCCCAGGCTGGGCTTGGACTTGGGATCCTCCTGCCTCAGCCTCCCAGAGTGCCAGGATTGTAAGCGTGCACCACCACGCCTGGCTTACTCTTGCGCTTTTGCAAGATCACATGTCACGAAGCTTCTGAAAACTACACTGAGGAGAAGGCGGGAAGACAGATGCTTTAGTGTCATGAAACAGTGTTCTGTCAGGGCCCCCTGCAGGCTGCCCGGCTTTAGGACCCGCTGCTCTTGGAGGAGCAGAATGGGGGTGTCCTGTGAGCACCCCCCCACCCCAATAAGCATCACTGGGATCGCTTGGCGCGTGCTGGGAGCCATGTAGCTGAATGGCCTTTCCAAGGGTCAGACACCCCGGGTCCCAGATCGGGCTCCTCCCCTCCTTGGCGTGTGCCGCTTTGCCCCATGGCTGCGTCCCCCTCACGGGCCCCCGTGTCTCTGGCTCTCCGAGGTGCGCACCCTGCCCGTTTGGCGCCTCCCTGTTAGAGCGGGCTCGGGTTTTACAGTTTGTATCCGGGTCTAGCAGCTTTCTCCGCCCCCACATTTTCCTCAGCGTTTCTTGCCAGATGATTCAAACTATTCTGAGGTCCCCCCAAATCCCAGTCACAGGTGCAGAGCCTGGAGAGGCACCACTGCTTTGGGGGTGGCACGCAGGGTACAGCCTGAGGTCAGCTCTATGAGGAACCGGGGGTGGCCTTGTCCTCTGGGCTGGAAGCCTCTGCCCTGAGACACCTGCTGTGTGTCTTCTGTGACAGTGGCCCCGGGAGGAGGCTAGAAAGCAGCAGGCTGGCCTGGCCTGGGCCCTGTCTCTTGCACAAGGCCAAGAGTGCACAGAGTCCTGCTGGCTGTCACCACAGGGCTGGTCCTGAAGAGATTCTGAGGACCTGACCCCTACTTAGCCCAGGGTGGAGCCCAGGGCCACAGGTCCCACCCTGTCCCGCTGCACTGCTGGGGACCTGGGGACCCGGATGTGGTGCCCTGTCACTGTGGGACCTGTTTCTCCTCTGTGCTCTTGGGTACCTGGTCTCAGCCCCTGTGGAGCACCATCCTGGGGCCCTGGGTGTTCCCTTGGGAAATCTGTCTTCATCCGGGCCACCCAGGCCAGGAACCCAAGTGTCATGCTTTCCTGGTTCCCCTATCCCACCACTTTCCATCCCCAAGGCCACCAGGCTGGTGCCATGTCCCCACCCTGTCAGGCCAGCCTTGCCGCCTCCCCTGGGACTCCTGGAGCTGTGAAGCTGCAGGTCGGACGTGTTCCCCTGCGCAGGCCTCCTGCACCGCTGACCGGCCTGCTCCTGAGTCCCCGCCTGGCCCCACGCATACCTGCCATTCTGTCTCCCCAGAGAGAAGTGGGCTGTGAGGACCCTGGCAGAGGGCGACGGCACCTGCGAGAAGGGGGACACGGTGTTTTGGTCCCTTACTGGATCCCTGTTTGACCAGCGGACCCGCCCTCGGCCCTCTCGTGAGCTGCTGTCCCCAGCACGTGGGCTGATTAGGAAACTGAGTCACGACAGACTTCCAGGAGCTCCTGCCGCAGGGCCCCGGTGGAGCTGAGGCCAAACATTCTTTAGAAATAAGCAAGGTTTGGTCCTGAACACCAGCAGGCTGTTCTAAAGATGAAAATGACACCACCACTGTGGAATCCGGCCACCGGGTCAGAAGGGGCCTCCTGCCTGGTGGGAAGGGGGTGCTGCCGACCCCCCTCGGACAGGGCTTGGGAGAAATAAAACGTTATCACTGTGATTTATACGCCCAACACGCCGAGATTCCCGGGTGAGTCAGTGACACATAATTCACTCTGGTTACGGAAAGTAAACAAACGAAAAGAAGCCGCGAGCTGGTCACAGGAGCAGCAGTGGAGATGTGGTGTCCCGGACTACGGGAGCTGGGGCAGGAACTCAAGTGTGGGGGGACAGGACCACGCTTGTCTCCCGGAAACTCCCCGCCGAGGAGGACGAGAATGCCACACGCGTCAGCCTCCGGCTTTGATTGTGACCCTTAGAGGAAAAGTCATTAGTAAAATCTGTACTAAGCCTTAAAATGGATAATGTCTAGACTTAAAGAAATCACGTGTGCAGGTTGGATGTACAAAGAATGTAGTTTTCTATCCTGTATAAAACTAACTTAACGTGATGCCCGTGTTACCGTGCTGTTAAGCACATTATGAAAAAGATGTTTAGCTTGACATAAGGGCGCACCTCTGTAATCCCAGCACTCGGGAGGCTGAGGCAGGAGGATGGCCATGAGTTCGAGGCCAGCCTGGGCTACAAAGGGAGCTCAAGTTCAGCCTGAACTGCACAGGGAGACCCTGTCTCAAAAAGACAGTAAGTAAATACAGTGATTAATGATTGCATGATATTTTGGCCCACGGGAGTGTGTGACGTGCATTGCTGTCCCTCCCCTCACGCTTGCCCCTTTCTGCAGCAGCTCTGGGAGCCCTCTGTCACAAGTGTCTTTCCAAGCTGTGATGAAAACTGGTAAAGGCTGCTGCCGAGCGCCACCCCACACACAGGCAGGGAGCATGACGCTGTGCTGTCGCCCACCTCCCTTCCTGGATGTGGCTGCGGGGACTTCTGCCTGTCACCCAGAATCAAACGGCCGCAGAAGGCAGACATTTAGAGTGGCTTCAGGACACCGAGTGCACACCGTGACAGTGCGGCTGAAGACCCTCAGGAAGGGGGGACCCCAGAGCTGCTGCAGTGTGGCCACGGCAGTGGGCTCAGGGTGTCCCAGATGGCGGGAGTGCTTTAGGGGACCCACGTGGCACTGAGTCTTTTACTGTAAGAACTTTTATTTACACCCACGCCATAGTTTTTGATCACACCGTGTGCGTGTGAATACACAGCAAACCACCACCTGGGTCAGGACGCACATTTCCGCTGACCAAAAGGCCACCGTGTGTCCTGCCCGGCACCTCTCTCCACCCTATCTGGTCACCACCATTGTGACCTCCCTGTGCGGAGACCTAGGAGCTTTGGCCGTTCCAGAATGATGACACAGGAGTGGCACCACGGCCCTGCATGTGCACGCTGCTGCCCTTGGACAGTTCCCGTTGGAGCAGACATGAACGCCCTTGCTCCCCGAGAACACCCCTGCTGCTCTCACCTCGTGCGTGTTCCCTGGGTAGACAGCTTGGGGGGCCCTGCTGTATCCGAGGCAAGGCGGGGTCCACCTCCCAGACACTGCCAGGCTGGCTCCCAAGTGCCACCCGCTTAGGTCCGTACCAGCCGCCTGTGAGGGTCGAGCTGGTGGCCTGGTCTCCTGGCTGTCACCCCACTGTAACCCCAGCCATCTGGCAGGTGTGTAGGAGTCTTTCTCTAGGGCTGTATTTTACATTCCTCTCATTTCTCACGATGCTGAGCACGCTTCTGCCACCCACTGATTTTTCTTCTTCTTCTTCATTTCTTTTTTTTGGTACCAGGGATCAAATTCATGACCTTGTGTTTGCCACGCAGGTGCTGGGCCGCCGTGCCATACCCCTGGCCCCGGGATGTATTTTCTTTCTTCCCAGCAGTTTATGAAAAAAACTAAAGCTTACACAAAAGTTGGAGAAGACTGTAAATCTTGCAGCCAGAGGCCACCGTGGAAATTTGGCATTATCTCATGCTCACCGGCCCTCTCTCCACCTCGGAACACCCTGCCTTGCCTGCATGGTGCCGGCAGTGCGCAGCGCCCTGGAGTGCTGAGCTCGGCGCGCAGAGCCCTGAGCGGAGGCCAGCGCTGGCTCACGGTTCCTTTCCGTCCAGGCTGCTGCAGGTGCTGGAGAGTCACGCAGGGCAGAATCTGTGGATCATAAGTTCATCTCTCAGCCCGAAATCTTCCCCAGGGCTCCTCTGTACTCCCAGAACTTTTGCCAGCCCCTGGGACATGAGGGGATTGGGTTTCCTTGTACAAAATAAAGTTTTAATTCTCACCTGTAGGTCAGTGATTCATCTCAAATGAATATTTGTGCCTGGGGGAGGGAGCTGAAGCTGGCCTTTTCTCCCTGTGTTTACCCCTCCTTGAGAAATGCTTCTCTGCTTCTCTGTAGGGGGGCTTTGGTGGCACTGCCTAAGGGCACCCGACCCCAGCACAGCTGGTCTCCTGGCCCCTGCTGTGTCTGCTTGCTGGCCCTGTGTATTTTCGTATCAGCCCGTGCCGTCTCCCTGACTAAGGCTGCCTTATGTAAGCTTTGCAAGCTGGGAGCCTAAATTCTGCCTTCGTTTTTTTCTTTTCACGGTTGCCTTGGGTAGTCTGGGTCTGTGATATCCAAACCAGTGACTCACCCGGGACGTGGTGATTTCAGTTTAATTCATTACAATTAAGTAAACTAAAGATGCAGTTCCTAAGATACAATAGTCACATTTAAAATGCTCAATAGGACATTTCTGTTCTCAGAGAAAGTTGCACAGCACAGTGGTATTTTTAAGTCCTTTGCAATTCTGTATAAATTTTAGAATCATTTCATCCATTTCTACAAAAAGGCCTGCCAGGAGTGGGCACAGACTCCGAGTGGAGGGATCAGTTCAGAGCTGACATTCAGATAATCTCGATTCTTCCCCGCATGGATGGGCTGCTCTCTTATTTCCTTCCGGGCTGCTTTTTCTCAGCAGTGTTTTGTCATTTTTAGTGGATGGCCTTGCACATCTATCTGTAACTATGTACCGACTCACTCTGTTTCTCGATGCTATTGTAAAGAAGACTTCTTTCAACAGTGTCATCGTGCAGTCATGCATTGTTCCTGTGTAGAACCCAAGCTAATTTCTGTGCTTGCTTTGCGTTCTGTGACCTTGCTAAGTGCAGATTAGTCCTTGTCATCTCCCGGCTTCCCGAGTGTTTTCCTGCTGCCCGCAGACCAGGGAGCTGTGTTGCTCTCTCTGCAGTCCGTATGCCTCTGCCGTCTTCTCCTTGCCTTTTTGGTCTATCCAGGGCTTCCAGCTCACCGTGATGGAGATGCAGGAGTGGCGACTGTTGACCTAAGGGCAGCAAGGTCAACAGCTCACCATTCAGGGGATGTTACACAGCGGAGTCCTCTATCGGGTTCGGGACATTTCTATTGCTAATTGCTGAGGACTTCCTTCCTTCCTTCCTTCCTTCCTTCCTTCCTTCCTTCCTTCCTTCCTTCCTTCCTTCCTTTCTTCCTTGTGTATATTGAATTTTGTTAAAAGCTTTTTCTCCATCTACATGAATGATCACATTCTTCTCTTTTGCCCTGTTATGGTGAATTAAACTGATTTAAAAATGACAGAGCAACCTTCATTTTTGGGAGAGACACAGCTTCATAACTAATGTTACCCCTTTTGTAGCTGACTGCGTTTGGTTCGGTGGTGTGTGTGTGTGTGTTTGTTGTGGCGATGTTGGCTCAGCTTCCCCCCCGCCTCCCCCTGTGTCTCTGGGTGACAGTCCCGCTGGCCTCCTGGCAGGCGGGGCGTGCTTCCCTTCTGTGTTTGCTGAGACACTTTATACGAGGTTGAATTATTTCTTCTTTCAGTGTTTGATAGAAAAGTTAAAGCATTAGGGCCTGGAAATTTCTTCTGTGCTAATATGGTGTTTGATCCCTGCACTGGTTATTTTTTAGTGGATCTACTAATTGTCAATCACTGTTTTCTTTAGTGGCCATGAGGAGGGTCTTCCAGGCAATGGGCACGCTCACGGCCGCTATCATGTGTGTTTGTACAGAGTTTTCGTCATACACACTAGTTGTCCTTTCACGGTCTGCAGGACTCTAGCCTCCGGCTTTGGTTTCATAATGTTGCTATGTCATCGTCTCCACTTTTTCCTCTGGATTAATTAAAGTTTATCAAACTTACTGATGTTTGCCATGTACCATTTTTTAAAAAACTTATTTTAAAAGGAAAAGTATTTCAAAACAATAATTAGAGGGTGACAATGGTTAATACATTGCACATTGTTATCTTTAAATTAGTTACTCAGAGTATAAGATATTTAATTGTCCAAACAATACTAGCACAAACCTTTCTTTTCAATGAACTATGAGAAATTGGTACTGACTATCCTAACCAACATATATATATATATATTATATATTATATAATTTATATGTATATATAATTTCTTTTAGCTTCTCACACTTAAGAGCCAATATGATGTTTACATGTGTGAGTCTTATTTCACTTATCAGTATGGTCTCCAGCTGCATCCATTTATGAAAGTCTCAAGTTTATCTTTCTTTCTGGCTGAGTAGTACTCCATTGTATGAAAATACCACCTTTTTAAAAATCCCTTCTTCGGTTGATAGGCATTTAAGTTGTTTTCAAGGTCTAGCTATTGCAAATTGTGCTGCTATAAACATGGGTGCAGGTATGTGGCTTTAGTTTGATGTTTTAATTCTCCTGGGAAGATACTCAGAAGGGGTCAAATGGGACCTCCAATCCTAGTTTTCTGAGGGAGCTCCACACAGATTTCCACAGTGGCCGTACCAGTCTGCCCTCCCACCAGCAGTGCAGAAAGGACCCTTCTGCTGTGCAGAAGCTTTCTGATGAGCTGAGATCCCAATGGTTGACTCTGTGATGGCTCCTGTGCAGCTGGGTTCACTCATATGCATGTTATGTATGTCGAACCACCCCTGCATCCCTGGGGTGAATCCCATGTGTGTCTGCCTACTCCAGTGTCTTCAGGAGTTTTACCTACTCTGTCTCCCAGCACATTTAATGTTTGTGTTTTAATATTAAGATCTGTGATCCATTCTGACTTTAGCTTAGTGTGTGGTGAAAGATATGGATCCAGTTTTAATCTTCAGCATGTGTGGAGCCAATTTTCCCAGCAGCACTTATTAAAGATGCTGTCTTTCTTGCAGTGAATGTGTTTGGCACCTTTGTCAAAAATAAGGTGACTTAGTGTGTCTAGAGTTGTTTCTGCATCTTCTAATCTGCTGCGGTGATCTTTGGGTCTGTTTTTTTGACAATACCACACTGTTTTTATCACAGTAGCTTTATAGTATAATTTCAAGTCAGGGATTGTGATGCCCCTGTCTTGTCTTTGTTGCCTGGGATTGCCCTTGCTATTCTAAGTCTCTTCTGGCTGTAGATGAATTTTAGGATTATTTTCTCGAATTCTGTGAGATATGCTATTGGAATTTTGATTGGGATTGCATTAAATCTGTATAGCAGTTTTGGAAATATGGTCATTTTCACTATATTCGTTCTTCCTACCCAAGAGCAAGGGATGTCTTTCCATTTTCTAATATCCTCTCAACCTCTTTTTGCAGAGTACTGTGTAGTTTTCAATGAAGAGGTGTTTTGCATCCTGCATTAGATCAATTCCTAGGTATTTCATTTTTTGGATACTATTGTGAAAGGTGTTGTTTCCCTGATTTCTCTCTCAGTGAGTTTGTTATTCATGTGTAGGAAATATATTGATTTTTAAGTGTTGACTTTGTATCCACTTATGCTACTGAATTTGCTTATTAAATCTATCAGTTTTTTAGTGGAGTTTTTGGGTCTTCTTTGTAGAGTATCATGTCATCTGAAAATAACAATAATTTAACTTCTGCCTTTCCTGTTTTTATTCCTTTATTTCTTTCTCTTGTCTAATCGCTCTGGCAAAGTTTTCAGGACTATGTCGATAAGAGTGGAGACAATGGATATCTTTGTTTTGTTTCTGATTTTAGAGAGAAAGTTTTCAGTTTTTGTCCATTTAGTTTGATGGTTGGCTGTTGGTTTGTCATAGGTGGCTTTTATCAGATTGAGATAAAGACCATCTATTCTAATTTTCTGTAGGTTTTTTTTTTTAACATGAATGGGTGCTGGACTTTGTCAAAGCTTTTTCTGCCTCTATTGAGCTGATCATATTTTTGTCCTTGGCTCCGTTAGCATGGCGTAATACATTTATTGATTTATGTATGTTGAGCCACCCCTGCATCCCTGGGATGAATCCCATGTGTGTTAATCTTCTTGATGATATTCTGCCCTCTGTTTGCCGGTATCTTATTGAGGATTTTTGCGTCTGTGTTCATTAGGGAAATTAGCCTCTAATTCTCTTTCTTAGTTAGGTCCTTCTCTGATTTTGGTATCAGGGTAATGTTTGATTCCAGGAGATAATTTGGGAATATTGCTTCCCTTTAAATTTCATTAAAGAGTTTGAAAAGTAGTGGTGTTAGGTCTTCTCTAAATTTCTTGTAGAATTCAGCAGATTCAGGGCCTGGGTTTTCTTTGTTGGTAGGTTTTAAATTACATCTTTAATTTCACTGATTGGTATTGGTTTATTTAGGAATTTTATATCTTCTTGATTCAGCTTTGGTAATTCATATGTACCCAGGAATCTGTCCATTTCTTCTGTGTTTTCCATCTTATTAGAATACAGGTTTGCAAAGTATGTATAGATGATCTGGATTTCTGCAGGGTCCACTGTGATTTCACCCTTTTTATTCCTAATTACATGGATTTGAATCTTTACTTTTTTTGATAAGGTTGAATGAGGGTTTGTTGATTTGATTTAATTTTTCAAAGAATCAACTCTTTGATTCATTGATTCTTTGTATTGTTTTTTTTTTTTTTTTTTGGTCTCCAGTGTGTTAATTTCTGCTCTGATCTTTATAATTTCCTCCCTTGTATGAGCTTTTGGCATAGCCTGCTCTTCTTTTTCTAGAAGTTTGAGGTTCACCATTAAGTTGTTTATATGCACTTGCTCTGTTTTCCTGATATGGGCATTCACTGCTATAAATTTCCCTCTTAGGACTACTTTCATTGTGTCCCCTAAGTTCTAGTATGTTATATTGTCATTACCATTCAACTGTAAAAATTGTCTAATTTCTCCTTTAATTTCATCTGTGACCCATTGGTTGTTCAGTAGGGTGTTATTTAATTTCCATGTGTTTTATAAAGTTCTTGCAGGTTTTTTTTCCCCCATGGTTTCCATTTCCATTGCACTATGGTCTGAAAGTATGCATGGAATAATTTCAGTTCCTTTGCATTTACTTAAGCATGTGCTATGAGCTAGTGTGTGGTTTATTTTGGAGAATGTCCCGGGTGCAGCTGAGGAGAATGTGTGTTCTGATGTTGTGGGGTTGAATACTCTGTAGACATCTACTAAGTCCATTTGTTCAAAAGTCTGGTTCAGTGCTAATGTTTCATGGTTGATATTTTGTCTAGTTGATCTGTCTGTCTTAGCTACTTTTTACTCGTCGCTGAGTTAGGACAAGAAAGGTTTATTTCTTACAGTTCTTGGAGGTTTCAGTCCATAGTCAGTTGGCTCCAAGGCAGCATGGCATGGTGGGGCCACCCTTCATGGTTGCTGCAAACAACAAAGCATGAAATGGCAAAAGAGAGAGAGAGAGAGAGAGAGAGAGAGAGAGAGAGAGGGAGAGAGAGAGCCTTCTTCCTGCCATTGCACCATATCCTGGCTTCACCCCTAGGGGGCATAGCATTCACACCACCAATCCAAGCAAACCAATCACAAATGCTAGATTTGGTCGAGTCTATGATTCATGAAGCTTGGGGGCCACTGACATTAACCATGACACTGTCTTTTTGTGACAGTGGGGTATTGAGATCCCCAATACATTTACATTAAACTTACTTGATTTTTCATGCCTGTTAGTAATAGTTTTATACAGTTGGATGCACTGGTATTTGTTGCCTATATATTTATGATTGTTATCTCTTCCTGTTGGATTGATCCCTTTGCAGGGATATAGTGACTTCACTCGCTTGATCAGTCTTAGCTTAAAACTCACTTGGTCTTCAAATAGAACAGCTACCCCTGCTTTTTTCTGGATCCCTGTCACATGGAGCATTGCTTTGTGTCTTTTGATTTTTGCCTATAAATTTCTTTTTGAATTAAATGTATTTATCGTATGCAGCATATTGTTGGATCTTGCTCCTTGATCCATTCTGCCAGTCTGTGCCTTTTGATTGGTGAATGGAGACCATTAACATTGATGGTTATTACTGATAGGTACTGACTTTTATGCTTGTCATGTTATTTTCCTGTTGCTGGCTCCCCCTCTTTGTTTTTCCTCCTTCTGTTTAATTGTTTGCCTTGCCTGGTGGGTTCGTTCTACTGGGAATCACAGGGTTGTAGTCCTTGTGATCTTTTTCTAGAATGTCCTCCAAAACATTTTAGAGTGCTGGTGTGGTGGTTATAAATTTCTTGAGGTGTTCTTTCTCATGGAAGTATCTTATTTCTCCATCAGTTTTGAAAGATAGTTTTGTGGGTACATCAATCGGGGTTGAAAGATGTTTTCTTTTGTAACTTAAAACATTTCACTCCAAGCTCTGTTTGGCTTGAGAGTTTGTACTGAGCAGTCAGCTGTGATTCTTCTGATGGGCTTTCCTGGATAGGTGATTTTTTTTCTTTTCCCTAATAGATTTAAGATTCTATTGTTGTGTTGAATTTCTGGAAACTTTGACTATGATATGCCTGGCTGTCGATTTTTCTTTTTGGTCAGAGCTCATTGGAGTCCTATATGCCTCATTTATCTGCATATCAAATTCTTTTTCTGTATCAGGGAAGTTTTCTGCCCTGATTTCTGTGAACAGTTTATAATATCATTTGTATTATGTTCTGCTTTTTCATGGACTCCAATCAGTGTTAAGTTATTCTCCTTCATTTCATCTAGCAGCTGCGGACTGATTTCTCATGGCCCCTGGCTAGTTTTGAGGAATCGTTTTCCTGATTGCTCACTGCAAGCCTGTCTTTCATATCTGAGATCCTGTCCTCACAGTGGCCTAATCTGCTGTGGATACTGTAATGGAATTTTTATTCTCCTGGGTATCTGCTTGGATCTGCCTCACGGATTCCATTTCTTCCCTATGCTGAGCTTTCATGGCTTCCATAATTTTCTTGAGCTCATCTGTTTTTTGTCTCTATCTGCTCCAGCGTCACTAAGCATGGTCTTGGACACCATCTCTGCAGTTGTCTGAGAGATTACTTCTGGTTTGGTCTTTTCCAGAGCCTCATTCAATTGCTTTGTTTTTACCACTTCAGAGAGGCCAGGTGGGAGGCTTTCGGATCTTCTCACCTCCTTGCCCCCTGGACCTGCCTTTGGTGAACTGGATGTCTGGGGTTAACATCTTGTTTAAGTATGTTCTCCTTTTCTTTCCTTTTTTAAGTTTAATTCCTGGGTTGATGCTTATAAATTGCCTATGGGGAGTTACTTTATTGCTAATATTTAGGACCCTTAGGTAATAACTGTTTCTCAGTGGTATCTTCCAGGGGTAGCTGGTTTTGGGTTTTGAATCTGTTGGAGGATTCTACTCTTCAGTTGGCTGGAGATGAGAAATTGCTTCTCGTTTGACCCAGTCCCTGGTTCTTTGGCACTGTGCCACAGTATTTTTTGTGACCTTTAGTCAATTTCAGTCATGAAACACTAGGACAAACAGCTGTTTAGAACAGTTATCTCACTTTTGGCTACAGTGGTGCCATTAGCATCTACACAGCCTAGAAAATGACAAACTGAGCTAACCACTAATTTGCCACTTTTAGCCATATGAACTGGATTTGTGGTTATATAACAAAATCTAAAACAAACCAGCAATTTATATGCAGTATACAAATCCTTAAAATGTCAATTTTGCCCTCGGGGTTAAAATTTAGAATGGATTAAGCAGAAAACAGAGAAGTGGAAGAAGAGGCAGGGAGTAGAAGGAGGAGGAGAAAGGGGGTCACACTGTGTTTGGGAACCTGGTGGGGAAGACTGGAGGAAAAGAGAGAGGAGGAGAGAAAAAGAAAGAACAGAGCCACAGCTGCAAAAAGTCTAGAAGCCGAGTTCCCGCTCACATAAAAGCAAGATCCAACAATAGAGGAAAATAAAAAACAAAAAGCAAAAGACAGAAACCCACCACCACAGCCATCAGAAACAAACGAGAGAGCAGAGCGAGGGGAAAAACTGCATGCAGGTTTGTCCCTGCTGTCACTGGCAAGCAGCCTGTGGAGGGGTCCCCATCCATGCTGATGGCTCCCTGCAGCCAGCACCGGCTCCTGGCGGGGTGGTGGGTAATCTCAGCAAGCCTGTGCTCCGGCAGAGACCAGACTCACTGGACTCACCACCGCCCAGGGACCTCCTGCAGGCCTGAGCCCAGCTGGGAGCCGCTAGACCGAGCCGAGCCGGTAGCAGTTCTGAGGTCTGATCTCAGCTGCCCGGGTCCGGGGCGGCTCCAGGCCAGTTGCTGCCTCCCCTGGGGGAACTGAGCCCTTTGCACCCCTCACCACCCAGTGGGGTCCTTCACATCCTCTGCTGCCCTCCACAGCCACGTCCCTCTGCGGAGGCCTCCAGGGCCTCCAGCTGTCACCGTGACCGTGGGTCTGCAGGTTCGCACTGCTGCTCTCACATGGCGAGTCCCATCTCAAGGAGAAGGCCCTGCCGGCTTCCTCCCCCTTCCTCACCCAAGTTTCCCTCTTCACTCTCTGTGGGCTTCAGTTTGTGCATCACATTCTTCCTGGATCCCAGAGCCCCACTTCCCTCCTTCCTGGCTTCCTCACAGCGCCATAGTCCGGCATCTGGACGGCGATTCTCAGAGAGACTGTCTCTCTCCGCTGCTTCCCAGTCCGCCATGCTGGTCTCCCCCAGCCAAGGACCAGTTTTGAACCTGTCATTTTACGCTTTCCTGCACTTGTTCTTCATTTTCAAGCTTCCTAAGACAGAGGATCTTCCTGTCCCCAGCAGTGGAGGTCTTGGGGGAGTGGGTTTGGGGCCGGGAGGATCGAGAGCTTTGCTTTTATGTAAGATAAGCATCTGGTAAGGAGGTGTTTTTCATGTTCATGCCCCGAGTCCAGGCGGCATCTTGGTCCCAGGCCTCAGCCAGTGTTCCCAGAAGCTACTATGTGGGACCCCTGGAAAGTGCTTGTGAGTGAGTGCGTGTGCCCCCCAGAGTCTGGGGCTCTCAGTGAGGCTCAACAGTCACAGCTTTGGGGGGCTGCTAGCACTGTCAGCCGTGTGCTCCTCCTCTGCCTCTTCATCCCTAAAGAGGGAGGCAGCTCTGGGGGCTCCTCAGCCTCTCTCTGGGAGCCACACACTATTTGGGGGTCACTCCTTCATTTCTCGAGGGCATTGCTCTCTCAGGGGCTCAGGAAAAATAATGATGACTTGAAGTTGGTGCATCTCTGAGTGACGTCCCCTTGTGGGTTTCTCCACCTTACACCTCAACTGACTTAAAAGCAATTAAGAAAATAAGAGAAAATAAATTGCTCTATTCTCGATTCATGCTGCTTTCAATTTCAGATATTTGCCGGTAGGTCCTCACGGCAGTGCCTTTTGAAATATGTCTTGGCTATTTGTACCCACTTATTAGTTCTCATGGATTTAACTTTCTGTAATGTGATTGATTTGTTCTGGGATAAAAGTGGCGTGTGCTCACTGTCACAAATTTAGAAAGCAGAGACTAAAGGAAACAATGAAACTCCCCTGGAATCTGCCACCTACCCAGGAAAGGAGCTCTGGTGCTCCCATGTACGCTCCTCTCAGTTTTAGATGCTAAAGTAAAAAATAATTCATGCTTATAAAAAATTTAAACCGTGCGGAAAAATACAGAGTAAAACAGGAAAGCAACACTTCGTCCCCTGAATTCCTGGTTCGTCCCCGTGGAAACTCAGGTCGAAGTGTCCCCAGGTGCAAGGACCTTCAAGAGGAGATCAGTGTGAGCAGGGATCACTGCTGCTCTCCGGGGACTGGATTAGTGGTCACAAGAGCAGTTTGTTATGAAGCAAAATGTCTCCTCCTGCCTTTCTCTTCCACACCTCTGCTCGCCTTCCATCTTCTGCCATGAGTTCAAATAGCAGTCTCCACTGCAAAGGCACTCAGGCTTCCCAGCCTTCTGAGCCGTGAGCGCAAATCAACTTCTTTCCTTTTAAATTATCCAGGCTCCTGCATTTTGTTACAGCAACAGGGAGTAGCCTGAGACTGTCTCTAATCCTGTTCCCTGGACACACCCACTCCTCACTCCTCTGTGTTCCTTCTGGCCCTTGTCTATGTCCACAAGACATCTGTCCACACCCCACAGTCTAGGTGAACCCCGAGACAGAGGCTACCCATAAACTAGCCCCCTCTTCCTCCAGCCCTGATTCACGATAAGAGTTCCTGTGTTTTCCCTGAAATAAGTCTCATGCATTTCATGTCAGTCACTTGATTTAACTGTTTACCTTTTGCTTCTGCCTCTGATGAGGGCTGGGCCTGTCCTTTCTCATGTGTCCTTCTCGTGAGCTCAATTATTCATGATTCCAGTCACTTTCTGCAAACACTCTGGGCTTCTTGTTAGACAGACACTGCCCGGGCCGAGGAGAACCTCAGTCTTTTTGCTAAGGGGACTCACTCTGTTAGGGCAAATTACTTCCCCGTGGAGCCTAATTGGTTGGAAGTACCAGGTAACAGAGATGGTAAGTGGCATGTTTTATCCCAGATCAGTTACTTCTACTTTAATCTTTTTGGGCACTTAAACAGAAAATTGTGCCTTTCATGGAGATTTTTCAGCTTATCGGTGTAAAATTGTGTGTGGGTGTCCTCTGAGGCTTTGAAACTTCTGTGAATTTGTCTGATCTTTCTTTCGCTGCATTTGGTTTGTTTTCTGTATTGATTAGCGTGGTCAGAGAAGGTCTATTGCATTTATTTCTTCAGTTCCTTGTTCGTTAAATCCTTGCTGTGCTTTCCCTGCTTCCCTCCTCCGGTTCCAGCGTCCCTGACAAGCATGGAAGGAGCCGGGGTGCAGTGAAGCTGCCCCGGCACCCGGCAGACAGCTGGGTGCGCAGCAGCAGGTTAGACAGAGCTTGGTCCTGCTCTTCCCAGACCCTTTCCCACAACCCTGGAAGCGCCAGTGCCCACTTGAAAGGTCTAATGATGTTTCGTTTCAATTCACCCAACTCATTTATCAGACTCTGCAGCCTTGGGCTGCACCCCAGCCCCCCTTTCAGTATTTTATTTTGAGACAGGGTCTTGCCAGCTTCCCAACTCTTCCTAAGGTGCTAAGCTGCCCAGGCTGGGCTTGAATTCGTACTCGTCCTGCCTCAGCTTCCAGAGAGCTGGGATCACAGCCATGGGCCGCCAGGCCCGGCTCTTTCTTCCCCTTCCGCTCTCAGGCCTAACCCGCCCTGGATTTCACCCGGGAATGCATCTCTACGCCTCTGGGCATCGTCTGTGACGTGCTCTCTCCCTGTGTCTCTCTCCTGAACCCACAGAAGACAACGTAGCCCCACGTTCTGCCACCTCAGACTCATCAGTGCCCGGTCTACGTGCTGGTGACGGGAGGGTGATGTACCTGCCCAGCCTCCGAAGGGCCCGCAGCTTCGGCTGCCCTGTCCCCTCCCAGCAGTGGCAGCGGAGGCCCTCGCAGCCCCACTCTACAGACTTCCCCCCTTGGAGAGTGGGGGACCCCTGGCTAGGGATGCCAGACCCATCAGCAACGCTGCCAGCACTGGACTCGGACCCACTGCTGACGCTCATTCAGTCGCTGGCCCATCACAAAGGACCCTGCAGGTCGCACGAGACATGGGTGGTGCCGTGGGGCAGCCTGGGTCCAGACCGGCCAGGCTGGCCCCAAATGCTGCCTTCATCGTTTTCTTAAGAGAAGAACTCTGTCCTGGGTGACCCTGGAGGCTGAGGCAGAAATTCGCCAGCAATGTTTCATGGCTGTTGCTCCAAAATCCAGCTCTAGCTAGAGAAGAGGGCTCCCTGGGGGAGGGGCAGCGAGACTGGAGGACAGAGAAGGGGGAAGGGAAACCTGCACACGCAGAGGGGCTGCGCGCGGGGGCCCGCGGGCAGGGGTCCCGAGCTCTGTGACCCAGCAGCTCCTGCAGGGTCAGTGTAAAGGGGCCTGGAGTTCGTGGCCTCCAGCTAACATGAGCTGCTGACCACGTTCCAGGGCAGGCAAGAAGACAGCGGGCAGAGGGTGTAAAGAAGCTGGGAGGCCGATGTGATGGCGCGTGACTGGAACCTCAGCACTCTGGGAGGCTGAGGCAGGAAAGTAGCTAGTATAAGCCCAGCCTGGCAACTTGGTGCTTTGGCAAGGCCTTTGCTTGGGCCGTTTAGCAAGTTAATAAAACCCTGTCTCCACACACAGAAGACAAAACGGAACAAAGCAAAAGGTCTGGGGACATAGATCAGTGTAAAGTCTCAATTTCCAGTACAAAAAATAAGTAAATAAATTAACGAACAACAACAAAAAAACCCTTTAAAGAAGTATCAGAGCGTAACAAGGCAGCTAATCCCACAGTGAGGAAAGTCTCTGGTCCGGGAAGGAACGGCCTGCATCCGTGTACCCCCACCTCACCGGCCGGTCTGCCGGGGGAGACGCAGCGCTGTGCGGCGTCTGAGGCCAGAACTGCCCGGCCACAGCCTGGGCTCCCCAAGTACCTCTGCCCCAGGCTTAGGGCTGGACCCCAAGACTTAGGTATGCAGGGCAATTGGAATAAGCCAGTTTCTTCATTTCCTGTAAGATAGTTTTGCATAATTGGGGTGGTGCTCAAAGATCTCTCATGAGATCCAGGTAGACCTAGAATGTGGGTGTCCCCAGGCGACTAGAGGTGCAGGGCATTGGTTCCAGAAGAAGACAAAGTCAAATGTGCCTCCACCTCTTTCTACAAAGACTTTCTCAAATGCTGCCGTCGACATACAGGGATAACCAGCACCTGAGAAAGCACGGAGCAGGAGGAGGAACCCCAGAGCAGCCCTAAGAGACCCAGGCAGGGCCACACGCAGGGAAGATATGACCGTGGCTTTTAACCACATGCTTGCCACGTACGCTTTCATGATAAAAGCAGAGCTCAACAGTGTGAGGACCCACGCCTAGGAAAAGGACGGACATGTTAAAAGAACCAAATAAAGTCTTTTGAACTGAAAAGCCAACAACTGATGTGAAGAATCTAATCGTTGGACTTAAGAACTGAAGAGAGAATTCACTGTTCCTGGTAAACCCTGGGACCTTGAGAAGGGGAAGCAAAGCAAAAGGAGAAGGCAGAGGTGGTAGAGTGAGTGTCAGTGCAGGCCTGGAGTCCAGGAGAAGAGGAGAAATGAGCCAGAAATAACACGAAGTAATAACCCTCGAGAACTTTCCAGCTCATAATGGTTGTCAATGGAAATTACTTCCGGTGGAGTCACGATACTGCCGACACCTGTCTACGGGTTCACTGAACAGGAGAGATGGAAAGCGGAGAGTTATCAGCGCGGCGAAGGTGATTCCAACCCCAGGACAGCAAACCCTCTTCCGTGTGGGACGCTGGAGAAGCTGAGTGGAAGGCTGCGTCCCACCCGCCTCAGCAGCAGCAGGGCAGATCTGAAGACCGTCTGGGGCTCGCGACCTAACACCCCAGATGTCTGGGATTCCACGGCGGTGCTCTGGCCTGCTAGATGCAAAGTCCTGGGTTTGATCCTCAGGCCTGAAAAAAACGAAGCAAAGCAAAACAAAACAAAAATGACATCTAACCAAATGAGCTACATACATATTTTTAAGGAACTTGGAAACCAGAAAATGCAAGCCCAAGGGCACATTCAGCTGGAGAGGTGGGGTTAGAGCTTTGGTCCTTACCATGCCCGGGGGAGTTTGTTTTAGTAAGTAAAGGACAGTGGTGGCCGAGCTTGATTGGGTCAAGTCTGTTTGGATGCGCTCAGGGTTGGCGGGGGCTCGGGCGTGTCTGGGTGCCTCGGGGAGCTGTGCGCTGGGGGGCGGATGTGCTATATCCGCTCCCCCGAACAAGCAGCCTTGCTGTGCCACACACTTCTGCCGCGCTGTCCCTGCCTCAGAGCCGGCTGACCGTGGCCGGGTGAAACCCTCTAAGCCCAGGGCACTGGGTCTTGTTTCCCAGCAGTGGGAGAGATGATTATTACAGAGCCATACTGGAATTTCTAGGAAAGGTACCACAGAATAGTCAAACCAAGAGAGGACAGGAATAGCAAAAGAATATTCAACACCAAAGCCAAGAACAGAGAGAAAAAGGCAAGTAGGAAGGAGTTACTGAGGTAGGAACACACCAAGAAAATAGATTCAAGTCAGAGAATTTACCAGAACGTAGACTAAATCAAGTAGGCCAGATATTCTAGGCACCAGACCAAGGCTGCCAGCATGGCTTTTGGAAATTTGGGCCTCGGTTTCCACCCCCAGGACCGCTACAAAGCAAAAATAAGCCAAAAGTCTATGTCTTATTAAAAGAGATATGATATAGGATGCAGATAGAGAAGTAAAAAGGAAAGGAAAGGAAAAGTGAGTATGCAAACACCAAAAAAAAACCAGTCAGGATAGCATTATGACTAATAAGCAGAATGGCATGGAAAGAAAAATCGCTGGGGGACGGGAACACTGTGAAGGTTGTTGCACTGGGACAAGCCAGCGAGTTTGTGTCACAACATTTGATGTCATATTGGGCTTAATGACATAGCTTCAACAGTGCCGTAGCAAAAATGATGGAATCACAAGATCGCATCTCAGTGACTGCTAAGCCAGCAGACGGCGCAAGATAATTGTGGACATGGGGGACACGGATACACAGTCCACGTGCTTCTCCCAGTCGATACCTCAAGATGTTTGCTCCCGGCTGCAGAGAGCACGTTATTTGCAAGTATAGACGAAACATTTCTTAAAAATCCACCGTATTTTGGCCGTAAAAGAAATCTTGATGAACTTCCAAAGATTACAGTCACACACAAAACCCTGATGTGAGGTGACCGAGTTAAAAAGCAGCAACAAAAAAGCTAACCATGAATTAGGCAATGTTTCTCGCAGCAGTCCTCAGAACAGAGCGCCGTGAGGTGAGAAGGTATTTTGACCGAGTGCGAGGAGAAGCCGGGTGCGCAGACACCCAGGGAGGCAGTGAAACAGCGCACAGAAAGTCGTGGCCGCCAACGTGTAGAAATAGCCATTTCTATTCTACTGGAAAATGAGCGAGCCGAGTGTCTACTTGAAACGGTTCAAAAAATACAACAAACAAAATTACCCAAAAGAAATAGAGTCAAGATGAGCTCAGAAATTAATAAAATGGAAAAAAATAAGTATGAGAAAAGTAATGAAATCAGAAATTAGTTCTTTGAAAATGCCTGAGGGACAAGGGTGACTGTCCCTGAGCTTGTTCCCTGGAGACTTGGCACCAAAGGGGAACTCACATGTGTCCCTGTGACAGCCAGATGGAGCCCAGTGCTTATGACAAATGTCAGCTCCACTGGCAGGTGTGAATCCAAACCCTCCCACCTGGCAGGTGCCAGGCCACCTCCTACAGGATGCCGAGCCGTGGGACAGGCAAGAGCCCAGGCTGTCTGTGGCCCGTAAGCCCCAGCCCCCGCTGTGACAGAGGAGCACTGGCACTTTCCCAGTGTCCCAAGGTCCGAGAGATCGAGGGTCCTTGACCTGGGCTCTGATGTCTGTCCATGCAGGAGAGAGCTGTGTGCAAATCCACAGTGGGCAGCAGGTAGCCAGTCACGGGTTACAGCTGCGTCTCTACACTTTGCTTTGCGCAGACACCTAAGAGTGCTTGGCACCGGTTTGTGTGACCGGTTTGGTGGCAGGATCTCAGGAGCAATGGACAGGAGAAAAGGAGACAGAGTACAGAGACTCAGTGAGTCCCCACTCTCCTGTCCACACTATGGTGCATGATGAGAAAGAAAAAAAAAGAGACAAAATAGAAGGGTGCAGCAGGGCTCTGGGGTGACCGTGTCCTCTGGGAGCCAAAGGCCCAGTGTCTCCAGGTAGCCACCATTTTATGAACCCCAAGTGGGTGGAGGGTGCAGTGCTCCTCCCGGAGCAGTGAAGCAGCAGTGAATCCACATCGTGAAGGAAACAAGATTCGTCCCCACACCCCGCTGCCCGTCCCCCTGCATCAGCCTGGCAGACTTCACCCAGGCCGTGAGTGCAACGGGAAAACCGGACCGCAAGGCAAGGGCAAGGCAGCGTGTAATTTCTGGCCCCCAACAGCAATGTTTATGAAATTTTATTCAAATGGGTAAATGTCTATGGAAATTACAGTGCTCAAAAATTGGCAGAAGAAGCGAGGAAAAGTTCCGAATTATCTGGTAGCCATTGAATCGGTAACTAAAAACCTTCCCACAGAAAGCGAGCCACAGGCGGAGGCAGTGGCGGCGGATCCTGCCCTACATTTGGGGGAACAGTGCTCCATGTGCGCGCACTCTGCCAGCCAGGGCCGGAGGAAAGAGGGAGAACCCCCCACCCCACCCCCGGAGCGAGGCCAGTTTAATTTGATATGGAAAACAGGAGGCAATAGGAAAAGGAAATTCACTCACATACACGGGGGCAGAAATGCAGCTGAAATAGTAAAAGCAAACTCCAAGGCGGACCTCACATCACACACGCAAACGTCCCTTTATCATGTCACCATTTGGCTTCGGTCCTTACCCGGCTGCTGTGGTTGGGTCACCCCGCTTTCTGGCTGTGTGCGAGCTCTGGTGTGAACATGGGTCTTGCAGGCGGATCCAGGAGTGGAGTTGTGGGCTCTGCTCTGTGCCCGACCCATGACGGTGTCGCCAAACTCCGTTCCCAGTTGCCCACAGCAACACCATCTCCACGGTGACGGCAGCCCCATTCCCCGCCATCTTCTTCAGTGCTCGCTCTTCCCTGGGTTTGACGATAGGAATCTGTAGCTGCATCTGGTTGTGTTACTGCAGCCTGCACTGCCCCGATGGCCGACATGCTGACCAGGTTTCATGAGCTTGTTGGTCACTC
This sequence comes from Hydrochoerus hydrochaeris, assembly GCA_004027455.1. Classification (NCBI taxonomy): domain Eukaryota; kingdom Metazoa; phylum Chordata; class Mammalia; order Rodentia; family Hydrochaeridae; genus Hydrochoerus; species Hydrochoerus hydrochaeris. The sequence continues at coordinate 15,812 of PVLA01010385.1, read as the reverse complement.
ACTTGTCTCCCTGGTTTATTTGTCTTTTTCATTGAGTTGCAAGGGTTTTCATATAATCCAGACTCAATTCTATTATCAGGTATATGATGTGAAAAAACCAATTTCCCCTTGGGAGTTGTACTAGTCATTTTTCTTGACACTGAGACATGGTCCCTGTTAAACACGGCAAGGTTTGCTCGGCTCCTTGTTTTGGGGGTTCAGTCCATGGCTGGCTCTGAGGAAGGAACAGCATGGTTTAAAGGCCTGGCAGAGCCAAGGAGCTCCCTTCACAGCAGCTGGGAAGCAGTGCGTGGCTACTGGCCGTACGCAGCACCCGAGGACACGCCTCTGTGACTCACCCATTTCACCAGGACAGTGCCTGGCCAGCTTGCTGTAGTGGACAGTTCTGAACCCAATAAAGTTGACATTCAAGATTAACAGTCGCAGGTGTTCTTTGAAGGGAAAGTGTTTTGATCTTGAAGTGCGCTGTATCTGTTTGTCTCTGGTTGCCCGTGTTTAAACATTGCTCCGTCCAAGGCCACGAGGAGCTTTCATTTCTCTTTATTAGTATACGTTGTTCGCATTCCCTGTGGGCAGTTGTTCCATGTACATAACACATCTTAGTTCTTTTTTGTCCCCCTCTCCCATCCTCCCTCCAACTCTCTGTCCCCTTCCCACTGAAGAGAATCTACTTCCTGTTTTCTACCTTTTATTTTGTTCCTGATTTATAACTTGTGTTTTTCACGTAAGAAGAACCACATGATATTTAAGCATGTGCGTCTGGTTTATTTCACTTAACGCTACGGTCTCAAGATGCCGCCCTTTTCCTACCAGTGACTCAGGCTTTCCTTTCTCTCTAAGGCCGCAAGATTGATCCTCAGGGCATCTCCTTGGGGTTTTACGTCTTAACTCATAGGTTTAGGTCTCTGACCCACTTTGGGTTCTGTGGGAGGTAGGGTCTAACTTCACTCTTCGCATCCAAATGTCCAGTTGTTTTTGGCCCCACTGATTGAAATACCCTTTGGCCTGTTAACTTGCTTGTCAGTAGTAGAGTTCTCAGCGCACAACCACAGGCCAGGTCCTGTTCTGGGTTCTGGGGTGCAGTGTGTACACAGAGCAGAGCCTCTGGTCTTGGGGAGCTTCCATCCTTGGAAGGGGGGAAAGGAGGAAACGGGCATTTGATAGTGAACAAACCAAAGTGTCATACAACAGCAGGGATCGCATGGTGAAGAAAGCCCCCGGGGCAGGGAGGGTTCTGAGGAGGGCGGGCCACCCTGAGCAGAGAGTACCCCTGGGGAGCACCTCCAGCAGAGGACCAGCTCCTGGCAGAGCTGCCTAAGGCTGTGGCGCCTGGGACTGTGTCCCAGTCAGGCACAAGCTGCTGGCTTCCATCCCCAGCACTGTAGGAAATGAGCCTCTCATACACCTGTCTGCCGAGCCTCCCAGTCCAGCCACCTGGCCCGGCACCCAGCACCCCTGGCACCGGCACCCAGCACCCACACAGTGGGAGAGGCTCAGATCACGTGTAATTGTCTTAGATCAGAAATCCAAATTCTGAAGTCCAATTAGCTAGAGGGCATGTATCACTTCCTCTAAGTTGGAAAGCCATGAATCAAACCTCCTAAGTCAGGGACGGTTTGTAACCATTTTTAATAAGAAGGAGACCCTGTTCCCGACCGCACCCTGACAAGCTGCTTTGGAAACAGCCTGATGCGCTGAGCCCAGCTCCCTGGGGGTGATTACTGCTCCCCCTCCAGTGCCACTCTTACTTCCCGGGCACCTTTGCCAGCCGTGAGAGGTTAAGGGAGCTGCTGCCTGGCTCCAACGCTGGAGCAGTGCTGCCACGGACCTCAGGCTGAAACTCATCCCTTCAGTAGCTTTAAAAATAGCCCCGCCGTTATGCAGGTAAAGTGTTAATGCCATGATTAGCATAATATGGTAATCAGCCCAGGGGCCGCCAGGGCCCACCGGTGCCCAGCCTGGAACCTGATAGGAGTCAAACCCCGACACGTCCCCAAAGCGGAGCCCGGCAGGGTTGTCTTCCAAGCTGGCCGCGCGGGCAGAGAGGAGCTGAGGTCCAGAGCCCGGTGCCCAGTGATCCCTTGCTGCTGGCACTGGGACAGGATGGGGCATTCATCACAGACCTGCCTGGGAGCCTAGGCGGTGGCAGCGGGAGATGAATGGAAAATTTTGGAATAGAATTAATGTGACAGCGGTTCCTGCGGCCCGCAGAGTTCAATCTGCAGAAGCAATGTTTCCGTCCAGGGCTGTTTGTCACTCTGCCGGCTGCGCAGAGATAACGGAGAGGCTGCCGTGCGGGCTTTGCAGTGATCTGCGGCCTCCTCTCGAGTGTCCAGTGCCTGTTACCACCCCCCTCCCCCCGGGGGGAGCAGAGGCCATGTGTCCTTGTCCGGCACCAACCACACAGCAGACTCCAGGAGGTGGGGGCAAAGGCCGTCCGCCCCGGTGTGGGTCAGGCTGGCTCTGCTCGCCTGGAGCACTGGCCCTCTGAGGATGACGTAACGATCACATTTTGGAGCTAGGAAGTTGAGGCACCGGTATGTTAAATGAGACACCCATGGCCACAGGGCCGGGAAGTGGAGGCTGCAACTCTGAGGGTTGAAAATACAGTGACGGGCTGAACTCAGAACTTCTGGTGGCTACTTTCCACTTTCTCCTGCCTTCTGGAGGCTGGTACCCTCCACTTTCGAGTTTCCCTTTACACCTGGCAAGTTGATCTGTCACACTCTATGAGCTGCCGGCCTTGTGTTTCTCCCCTTGTCCTGCTGGCTTGTTAGTAATGGAGAACGAATCATCAGCTCTGCGTGTAAACACACACACACACTCACAGAGAGAGAGACAGACAGAGAGAGACAGAGAGACAGAAACACGAGCTTATCAGACACAAACACTGGAGATTCTTAAGTGCTTTGCTTCAGGTTTATACTTTTCACATTCATAAAGACCTCTATCAATCACACCCCATTTTCTTGACCCGTCTTTATGTAAACAGGGTCACAGGATTTTCCCATTTTGCAGAATGAGTAAACTGAGGCTCAGACAAGACTTAATGGTGGTTGCAATGTTAGAAACCAAGTCACAGTATCTGTCTAGTGTTTGTGAGTTATTCTGTTGACTATCAGCCTTTAGTCTCTAGACCGCCAAATCCCACCCAGAGCAGCAGGTGAGGCTGAGGGGAGAATGGAAGCTCTCTCAGCCGGAACCTAGATCAGGGCAAAGGACCTGGACTTTCCCTTGATCTAGGTTCAGGGTTCCCTGGAGCTTTTGTACCTGCAGTGTGGGACTGGGGCACCAGCTGCCCACTAAAGCCCTCAGCTCCTGCTGAAGGTCCAGAGGTGCTGAGGGGGCACCTGGTCCCTTGTTACCGGGAGACTGCATCCCCTGGAATTGGGGACACTGTCCTGTCAGCATGAAGTGTGATGGGGAAGGTTCAAATGATGGCAAGAACCCTAAAGACATTCAGGGATGGTTCCAGGTGGGGAGGGAAGGTGGCTGATTTTTGGGCCCAGGAAACAGATCGCTATGGACAGAGACTTGGAAGGGGCTGCAGCCTGCCCCAGGGAGTCCCGGGAAATCCCCACATCTAGGTCCCCTGAACTCTGCATTTCCAAAATACCATTGCAGTGCTTTGAATCTGGAGTCTCCCCAAGGGCCCCATACTGAAGGTCCCCAGCCCTGGTGCCAGTAGGAAATGGTAGAACCCATAGGGAGCAGGGCATGGTGGGAGGAAGCACATCGGGGGTGTGGCCTGGAAGGGCTGGTGGGAGGCTTTTCCTCTTGATTTGCTCTATGGCCACCATGAGTGATCCACCAGGCCCACCTGGTCCACCCACCATGATGGGCCCCCTTACCATAGCCCCAGAGCTATGGGACCAAGCAGCTGTGGACGTAAGGCTCTGAAATGGTGAGCCCAGTAAACCTGTCCTCCGGCCAGACTGATCATCACAGTGTCTGTAACAGTGACTGAAAACAGGCCGAGAGGACTGTCTCTGACAAAGGTCCCTTCCTCACTTGACCTTACTGACCGCACCCCAAACGACAGCAATCTTACTTTGATATGAAACTGCACAGGGAGATCGTCACCCACACTGAGATACGGACAGATAACAAAAACAACCCAGGCGGACTGTGATGGTACATCTTCGTTGTCCGTCTGACTGGATTAAGATTAGGAAAGCGCACTTCTCGGTGCCTGTGGGTGGTTATAGGACATCACCTTGGGGATTAGGTCTGTTTTCTCTCTCTTTCCAGCTGACCATGGACTGAACCTTCTGAAACCATGAGGCCAAAAAAATCTGTCCTTTAAGTAATGCTTGTCAAGTCTTCTGTTCCAGTAAGAGGAGAACTGGTTAATATATGGATCTTCTTTTTTTTTTTTTTTTTTTGTACCGGTGATTGAACTCACAACCTTGGGCTTTCCAGGAAGGCATTTACACCGCTGAGCTAAATCCCTGGCCCCATTATATGGATCTTAAATATAAAGACAGTTGTCAAGTTGAAAGGCTCAGGTGACATTCAGCTCAGCAGTTTGAAGCTGTGATAGAACACCTATTTCTTACACCCTTCCCATTCCTTTCTGTGGCATCAGACTCAAAGCTGCTGCCTGTACAGACCAAGGAGGCCTGCCAGCAGCTCCCAGGGCTCCCTGTTGTCTCACATCTCTTGAGAGTAACAGACTCGCTTTGCCCAGCCCCCTTGGAATAATCCTAGTATTACTCTGATTGGACCAACTTCAATCACATCCCCAAATCTGAACCAATCATTAAGCCAGGAAGATGGAACACACTGACTGATTTAACTCGGATCACTTGCTCCACCTGTGAGGCTGCAAGTGGAGCCTTGGACTGTCACATGGTTTTAGGGGATGGTGGAAAGGGAGATGACAACTAGAGGTGGCACAGAGCTATCCGTTACAGTCCACCCCTTGGATATCCAATGTGCTTTTCTTCCTTCTGAGAGCATCCAGAGCTGCCCATGATTACACAAACACACCTATTCTGTCTCCTATGGAGCCCAAAGTCTAAGCAGGTACTACACACATCCTCAGGATTAAGACCTCCGGGACAGTCACAGTCCTTCTCACAAGTTTGGATGCAATTCCTCATGTTATAGGGAGAGAAATACAAAGGGAACCAACTCACCTGACTGAAATTCCCAGCAGAGAGGGCTCCAGGGGGGTTGTTACAGGCTCTTCATGGGTTTTGGGAGCCCCAGGTTTCTCCCTGTGACTCACTCACCTGCCTGCTAAGTGGGAGATCCCTTGGTGGGTTTTCCTTACAGGTGTCTTAGTAACTGCCCTGTGTCCTTGCCTGTGCTGGTGGCAGCAAATGTGATTGATGGTTTTGAGTCTCCGAAATGGGCCAACCTAGACTTTTAGGTTGCAAACAATGGAAACCCAGCTCAGAGCAAAGGGGCCTACTGCAGGGAAAAGGGGATTTATTGGTGGCCCGTGTGCACTGGATGTCATATGGGAAGGGCGGTACAGTTCAAGCCAGTTTCCTCCAGGGACCCAGGGGCAGACCTCTTTGCTTGTAGTAGGTGAGGGTACCCTCTGCCTGCCCCCTGCCTCCTTTGCCTGCAGAGAGATGAGAGCACATGCTCGCTTTGGGTCCTGGGAGTCAGGGGTCTCACAGTGCATTCACAGCCCGAGAACTACCATACAGCAGCAGCAGAGCCCAGGAAGGAAAAATCGAGACTGTTCAGCTACCGCCGAAGCACAATGGGCCCACTTCCAGCCACAGCTGGTGGGGAAAAGAAAGCCCCTCCTGCTGCCAGCACACTGTGCACACTGCACACTGCCTGCTCAGCCCAATTAAAGATGGCACCAGGGAGGGAAGAGGAAGAGGATAAATGGCAGAAGGCAAAAGCAGGGTGGTTCTGGCTCCATCACAGAGATCCAATTAGCCAAACCCTGCCGCGGCTCTTATAGCATGAGCTCATGGGCTCTGGGGCTCCAGAACGGCAGCAGGAAGGCACCACAGCGCCTAGCAATGACTACCCACATGGGCAGGGCCCAAGCTGACCCTGCAGGGTGGCCCCACAGAATTAAAAGATTCGTGCTGAGCCACAGAAAACGCTTTCCTTGTTAAAATGGTCTCAGTTCCTCGCGCCTCGATGAGGTTGGAGGACAGGTTAATCCTATATGTGAGGTCCTACTGTGTGCCTGAACTTCCATGTCAAATGCCACCTGCCAGAGCCTAGGCTGCACCCATCTGACCTCACATCACAGTTTTCATACAAGTGAGTTAGAGGACAGCGCTGTTCTGGAAGAGCTCAGAGCAGCTCCCCCCCACCAAATCTAACATCAAGGCACAGATATGGGGTGAGAAACCAGGCGTCCAGTGACTGATGAAGTAACCAAAGCTGCTTTGTAACCTGTACTTCAAGTGAGTAATATGTTTGCATCAGTCAGATTAATTGCAATGGTGCTGCATAACAAACAGCTCCAGAGTTGCCATGATGGAAACAGAAAGTGTGTTGTTGCTCATGCAACGTTTGCTGTAGGGTCATATGGCTCCTGGAGGCCACGTCTCCTACAGGTGACTCGGCAGCCCAGACTGAGTGGAGGCCGACCAGGCAGAGATAGCAGAGAGTGAGGAAGCAGGGAAGATGGAGCTTAGAAAATTCCGCCTGGGTGTGGCTGTCACCTCTGTTCACATCCCGTTGGCCATGGCAAGTCCCTTGGTCCTGCCTAACTTTAAGGGTGTGTCAGTTGGAGGGAATGGAGAAGTCCTGGGTGCCTGTCCTGTCCTCCCATGCCAGCTGCTGACTGCCCTGCCGTGTTTGACACCTTGCTTGGCCATGGCTTTGGCCTCTGCTGCACTTAGGGAGTGGCCTGTAGCCGAAAGCTCACTGCTGGTACCAGGATCTGACCAAGGTGCTTGAAGGGGGCCTTTGGGACAGTGGGGGTTCGATGAGGTCATTGGGACTCAACCCTGCCGACTTCACCAGAGGAGGAAGGGGACCGGAACTTATCCGCACCCATCTTTGTCGGGCGATGCTTGCCGCCTCCATCTCTGGCTGGCATGGGAGCCTTTGCACCCCAGAACTTAGAGCCAGACCTTTCGGTGTCTCTCAACCATAGAAAGCACATGGCCCCAGGCCCTGCCTCTGTCTTCCACAGCCCGCTGCTCGAGGTGGCCCCTTTGGGCCACTTGGACCTAAAGCTCGGGACACCCATGCTGACCCATCAGAATGGGCCACACATAAGACTGGAAATGATGTGGGCCCCTGTGGCCCAGCCCCCGCTGCTCTCGGGGGGCTGATTTCCAGGTGGATCTGTGTCTCAGTCGCTGTTCTCGTCACTGGGATAAAACTCCTGACACCCAAAGTGTAGAGGAGCAGAGGTGTAGCTTGGATCATGTGTCAGAAGTCTGGGTCGTTACTGGGTGGAGGGAAGGGTCTGGGCAGAAGGAAGCAGCAACACGCAGGGGGCGGAGCTGGGGAGGAGCCACAGCCTTCCAGGCCACGCCCACAGCAAGGCCTCCTCCTCCTCCTCCTCCTCCGGCCAGGCCTCAGCTCCTAAGAGCAAGTGAGCATAAACCCCGGAATCCAGTCACCTTGCAAAGGCTTGGGGGACATCTAGATCTAAACCACACATCCCGTGTGACACAGGGAGCGCACGCTGCCTGGAGGCGGACCATGAGCTGCGCCAGCTGAGCTGGGGCACAGCCACGACAGCCCAGGCCACTGATCTGGGCTTCGAACACCTGCTAAGTGTGGTCCACTGTCCACTCGCCGTCCCTTTGCCATCGTTGCTGCTGGGGCCCCAGGATCTCCTTCATCCTTGCCTCAGGCTCAGCAGCTCCCTCGAGTTGGGTCCTTGGGGTGCAGCCCAGGCTCAGCACCCCAGGGTCTGGCGGGCTCTGGTGCACGGTTGGCGCTCAGCAGATGTGCCACAGATTCTGGCCTGAACAGCGTGGAAATGAGGGCGAATAAACGAATGAGTGGGCGGATGCACAGATGAGAGAGAGCGGGGGAGCCACGTCCTCACCCAGCTATTCACCGTCTCCGTCTTGGCACCGGGAGGGAGGTGTGGTTCGTGGCACCTAAGAAGACAGTTATAGGAATGCAGCGAGCCTGGCACGGTGCCCGGCCACAACAGGGACACGATTGTTTCTGCAGCCTCATTCGCCCAAGGCCCGATTCCCCCCGCCCCCCGGGGCTGTGACTGGCCTGGCCGGGACTCTCCCGGCAGAACCCCGAGATGCATCCATCCCGGCTGAGATCACAAGACCTTCTTGCAGTGGCCAGTCTGTGCGATCGGGCGGTGCTTCTGCTGTCCCTGCGGCCTGGGCCAGGTCACGCATAGGCTGTGTCTCCTGAGAACCGGCAGCTGTGACTCACCGGCGTCACCCCAACCTCATCCTCAGAGCGTGCGAGCTGCATCAGGATGGCGTCTGACAGTCGGGGCTCAGTGTGGCTTCCGGGACCTGCACCCTGGTTCTCGGGGGTGACCTTCAATTTCCTCTGGGGTAGTGATGAGCAGGGGTCGCATGAGCCAGGAGCTCCCGGCTTTCTGAATCAGCTACTCTTGTCCTGGCTGCTGTCACACGCCTTCCAGATGGTGGCAGGGGCCAGGTCAGGGTTCCCACCTCTTGATGCCTGGCTCTCTCCTGGTCCTTTTGCTCCATCACCTTTCTGGCCAGTGTATCCTGGCAGCACAGAGGCCCGTCTAGCGTGACAGGTGACCTCAGGTGCTGCGATGGGGCCACCAGCCTTGCCCGTGTCCCTGCATTTGGATGTAAGCGGTCGTCCAGCCTGGTGTTGGCTCTCAGCCGGCCGTGGCTTTCAGACTGCAGGTGCAGGGACATTCTGACGTCTCCAGCCGTGTGCATGATATTCACTGGTTTTGGTGGCCAAAGCAAGTGACATCATCAAGTGTGGACAGGGCAGCAGGGTGGGAGTGGGGATCCCATAGTTCATCAACCACACAGCCCAGGGTGGGGGCAGCTGGCATCGAGCCCAGGCCCAACTGCCTCGGAAGCCTGCAGAGCCACCGGCCTCTCGTCCAGGCTTGGCGTGAGGTGGTGGCTCTGGGCTCCATCCTTGATGGCTAATCCTCCCTGTCCCCTAGGGCCATTGTCCTCCTCTCCCCAGCTCAGAGGGAGGCTGAGCCCCAGACAGCAGGAACTGCCCCAGCCAACGTCACACAGTCACACAGATCTGTGGCCCAGACACAGCCGGGAGGGGCAGGGGAGCAGAGCCCGGCATGGGCTTCCCGCCTTCCGGCAGCCGCAGCTCTGTCTACGCCCGAGTCACACAGCTTGGCTGCCATCCGCCTTCCCGGGAACAGAATGAGTGAGCCAGTCACCCAGGTGACTCATCACAGAGCTCAAGTGGCAGGGCCACCTGTGGAGACGGGGAGGTCAGAGGACCGCGGTCACCTCATTGGCCTGCCCATTCATTCATAGGCACCGAAGTCTGGTGAGAGAGAGCAGACAAAGACCCTGCACCCAGGAAGCTCCAGGGACCCCAGAGCAAATGAGACCTCGGAGCACGGTCGCCACTCAGACTGCCTTTCCACCAGTGACAGGGAGCTCACTACCTCGCAGGCCAGCCCCTCCCCAGACCAGCACTGCTGTCTGGAAAAACTTTTCCTCCTCTCCCCGCTTGCCCTCTCCCTCCCTCTCTTCCTTCTTTTCTGTCTCTCCATGGAGCTGCTGCGTGTTCTTGTTTTGCTCTACAGCGCCCCCAGGATCACCCGCAGACCTCTGCTGGGATCCGCGAGGGCGATCAGGGCCTTCATTTCCAGGTTCACCCAGTCGTGGCACATTGTTCTGCGAGGCCGCTGCGTCAGTGTACGTGAGCACTGTCTCACCCCTCTCCAGAAATGCACCTCACTGCCGGGTTCGGACTCTCTCTCCTCGCCCGGTTTCTACTTCCTCAGCGCTGTCACACACTCGGCTCATCTCCTCATGTCCGGGTTCCGCTGCCTGGCGGCTGTGGCTCTGGCTCTGTGACGCATGGGCCACATGGGCTTGCACTCATGGTGCCCACAGCCCTGTGACTTTAGACCCTGTGTGGGCCTGGCTTGGGGCTAGGGCGTCCCAGGGTCACTGACCCACGCCACTCACAGGAGCTCTGAGGGTTTGCAGGGCGCAGGCTACGCCCACTTCTTGCCATCCCCGGCCCCTGGGGCCCAGGCCGGTCAGTGTGGCCAGCTGGCAACAGACAGTGGTCCTTCCTCTGCCTAAGAACCCCACAGTGGTTCCAACCTTTGTGAAGCATCACCGTGTGCAGGGCTGGACACATGAGGCCGCTGGTTTGTCACCAGGTATCCGCTGAGGTCAGCACTCACACCGCCCCTTACAGATGAGGACACCAGGGTCTCGGGGTGGAACCCGTCCCAGCGTCCCTGCTGTGGCCCTGAGCACAGCTCTCCTGCCTCAGCCTGCGCCAGTGGCCTGGGCTTGTCTCCCAAGAGGGGATGAATCGGGAGAGCATCGAGAATTCTGTGTGTGTGCACGTGCGTGCGTGCGTGCGTGCGTGCGTGCGTGCGTGTGTGTGTGTGCGTGTGTGTGTCTGTGCACAGGTGTGAGTGACAGGCCCCACAGCTCCTTTGCAGAAGAGGTCACAGAGCAGGTGGCCCATCTGGGCTGACCCAGCAGTTCCAGAACATTCTCCTTCTGTCAGCCGCTTCCCCCACTGCCCCGGGGACTGGACTCTGGGCCTTGGCACAGCTATGCCCACTCCACGTCTCCCTGGGCTCCGGGGCCTTGGCACAGCTGGGCAGGTGCTAAGGCTCAGGGACACCTCTGTCCTGGCCCGCAGAGACACTCATTCTGGGGCCTGCCAGGGCTGACAGCCGCCATCGTGGGAGCAAGGTCCCCTCCTCGGGGAGCCCTGGGCTGCTTCCCTGCCTGTCCCCGCCTCTGCTGTCGCCTTCGCTCCACAGTGGTGCTGATGTTTGCTCCCTGAGGGCCTCCCAGGGCTCCCTGCTCCAGCAACTGTACCTGCCCCCTGCATCTGAGGCTTCTCTGGGAGCCACATCTCCTGGTGCTGTCAGCAGACTGAGGTGGCCCTGGCTTCCCTGGGTGGGGCCCAGTACTTGGCAGGGCACACTGGTTGGACACTCATCTTCCCAGCGTTCCTTCTTGTACTGGGGGTGGGGCAGGGGTGGGGACCCCTTGGCACTCACCCATGTGGCTCATGGGCTCTGAGCCATGCCAGCAGGTGTGTTCAGAAGCCCTGGGCACCTGGGTGCCAAGCAGAGAGGCCCATGTGGCCAGGGAGGAGGCAGAGCAGGGCCAGGCCAGCCAGAATCAGGGACGGGGCGCGTTGGGACTGCAGCTTTAACCCCTGCTTTATAACCAGCCTGTCCCGTCACGGGTGACTCTGCTCCGTCTGCAGAAGGGAGGCGGAAGGACAGCTGGCCTCCTCCCTTTGGGAGCTGCGTGATGAGAAATACGGGGTTCGTTTCATCCTCGCCTGCCCCACAAGGTGGTCTAGAGTCCCCCGAGGCTGCTTTGGAACCGCACCTTCCCCGAACTCTAGCTGTGGGGAACAGGGCCACAGATCCCCTCCCGCACACCCCTGGGGTCCTCTAGGAACACAGAATTCCTGGCCCCCACCGCACTGGCAGTCACTTAGTTTGTCCCCTGCAGAGCAGCCAGAGTGAGGGCAGCTTGTCCCCCAGTGCGCTCAGAAGAGGAGGCTGGTGGCTTAGGGACGGGAACCCACCGCTGCAGGATAAATCCCGTCCTGCAGCTGAACTGCCCAGCTCCTCACTGAGACTGTCCGAGCACATCGGGGGAGGCCAGTAAGTCTCAGAAGCCGCTACAGATGCCAGGCGTCAGAGTCACTGATGGTTTCCAGAAGAATCACTCCTCCGTGTGGCACGGGGTGGGGAGGGCGCGCAGGTACAGCTAAGGAGGGGTGACCGGGATGAATGGGACAGGGGCTGCCAGCCTGGGCGGGGGCAGCTTCCAGGGGACACACCTCTGTCACACATCTGGGGAGTGCTGTGTTCCTGCCACTCCCGGAGGTGGCTGTGGCCCAGGGGACAGTGACACAGGGACAGGTCTTGCACTTGTGGGAGCACTGCAGTGTTTGTCCCCTTGGGCCCTGGTGGCCCAGGCCCAGCTCTTAGTCCCTGCATGGGCTGCGGTCAGGCCCCTGGTCAGCCCAGTGGCTTCCAGAGCTCCATCTCTGGCTCCATAGAGCAGAATGTGACACTTGCCCAATCCGTTTGAGGATGGCTGTGACAGCAGGTTGTCTGGGTGGTGCAGAGGAGAGGTGACCCCTGCCCTGGCCCCCAGGAGCTGTTCCCCTGGGAGAACCACACTGCAGCTTCTAGAGCCTAGAAGCAACTGCAGACAACCCTGACTGTCCCCAGAGAGGTCAGCAAACCCGGCCCCGGTCCCTGTGGCTTCGATCATTGAGGTCCACTCAGGCATACAGCTCCTGGTGCCCGCTCCGCCCAGGGTCCTCTCTGCAGGGGTGGGAGGGGCATGGTGCAGCTCAAGACCAGCCTCCCCCAGGCCCTCCCCCCGGACCTGTGGCTGCCACCGCCCCACTGCTCTTGGTCCCCGCCCTCCAGCGACCTGGAGGGCGGCTCCAGGCTGAGACATCTGTCCGTAGGAGCAGGTAAATTGCCACCTGCTCCTGCTCTGTGGCTTGTCACTTCCAGTTAGAGAGACGCTGGGTGAGCCAGCAGCCACCTGCCCTGCAGTCCCCCCTCCCCCTAGCCTATCCATCTTGTGGTGCGGCTCCCCGCTCTGCCACCTGCCGGCCTGCTGTGCTCTGTGACCCCAGCTTAGCCCCACTTGCTCCCACAGCCTCTGCTGTCCTCGCTCCAGCTGGCATGGAGCTTCTCTTCCTGTCCTATCCACAAGAGCCACATCTTCCTGGATCAGCCCGCGACAGGCCCCAGCCTGCTGGCCCGGGAGGTGGAGCTCAGGGCTCTCGGGCTTTGGAGAGGCGTCAGAGCAAGGTCAGGACAGCCACGGACACTTGAGAGCCCGGCTCCTTGCAGCCCTGCTCAGCACCTCCTGCCTGGCCTTGTGCTTCCTGAGGGCAGAGCTATGGCCACGCCCCTGTTCCAGTCTCCAGGCCTCAGGGCAGGACAGGGTCTGCCTCGGTGGTGCCTCACGTTCTTCCTGCAGCATCCAGCTCGCCTCCGGTGCTCAGCTGGGTTTGCAGAGTGAGGTAACAACTGAGCAACCTCTTCACCGTGTCGGGGACAAAACTGGATGGAGTAATAGTAAATAGCAGCCCGGCCTGAGAACGGAAGGAGATCCTGGCCCGTGCCCCCACAGGGATGCCAGGCTACGTGACGTATCCCAGTCACAAAGGGACCGAAGTTCCACGTGGGTTAACCCCCCGGTCCACAGACAGAGGGAAGGAGTCCCCAGGGCCGGGGTGGGTCAGAGCAGAGGTGGAATCGGTGCGTGCTGAGCTTCTTGTGTGCGATGCAAAAGTTCCAGAGATGAACAGTGTGACAGCGGCACAGTAATGCCATCAGGTACACAGTGAAAGACGCTTAACATGACAAAGTTTGTGCTGTGGAGGTTTTGTGACAGTGCAAAATAAAGTACAAATTTTAAAAATTTGGAGCCAGGCTGAGCAGGGAGAGGCTATTTCTTGAGCACCTGCTCGGCCCTGGGGCGGCAGAGTCCCACGGTGGAGGGGAAGCAGGAAGCGGGTCTCACGGGGCAGGCGGTGGCTTGGGCTCTGCTCAATCCTCTGCAGCTTCGGAGGCTCCCGAGAGGGGTCTGAGCTGGTGTGAGCCGGGCGAGCTGCTCAGACTTGAAGCAAAAATGCTCCGCAACGTCTCCTCCGAGCTCCTGCAGCGATCTAGTTGAGAGGAACCGGGAGACGGCGAGCCGGGCTGCTTCTGCATGGCAATGGCGTTGCAGAGTCACCTCTGGGAAGCTGGACGTGCTGGGTCCTCTTCACCCAAAGCAAAGCGGGGAGGAGGCAGGCACGAGGCTGCCGAGCAGCTGGAGGGGGCTGCAGAGGCCCAGCCCGTCCCCGTCCTCCAGTTCGCCTCCCAAAGTCCTGAGGGCCTCCTGGAGTGGCTCCTTCTCAGAACGTGTCATCAATCTGAAATTCTAAACTGCGTCCGGGCTCAGGAGAGTGCCATGGCCGCCCATGGTAAAGGGCTTCAGCACAGGGGTGGAGATAACCAAGCTGACCTCAGGGCTTGGTCCACCCCAGGCAGGGGATGGTGGCCTTGGTCAGGATGAGACTTCCTTGGGGTCTCCGGCAAGGGAACATCAACAGCAGCACCTCCTCTTAGGGCCCAGTCTGAGGCTCCGTCCTCCTCTGCAGAAGGGTACTCTCCGCACCCGGGGGAGGTGACCCCACACACTGCGCACCGCAGGGCTAAGCAGTGGCTCCTGGCTCCCCAACAGGAGCCAGGGGGAAAGGGAAACAGTGATGTTTTTTCCTATTCTCTGACTCAACAGTCAGCAAGGAAGAATCCCAAGACCTCAATGTTGGGGACTGGGCTCCCCCATACTGACTAGTTGTGACCCAGTGACCCCTCCTGGGGGTCCTCACATTCATGTCAGCTGAACCACATCTAGCTGGAGGGAGCATCAGTTCCCGCAGCCGGGGCTCTGGGCCCAGGGCTGCCTCCTCTCCAGACACTAGTCCAGGGACACAGGCTGGGAGCATAACCTGGGGTTCGTGTGACTCCCCACAAATGTGCTAGGATGGCCGACAAAACTCAGAGACACAGTGCGCATGAATTCTACAAAGGGCACAGATGCATGGCCGGTGGAGGGGCGCAGGGAGCAGGGAGCGGAGCGGGCAGGAGGGGTGCAGCGCCCCCAGCTCTCCCCGGCTAGCTGCCCGAGGCCCCCAGACCTGGTCCCTCAGTGGCTTATAGAGACGTTACCCATAGGCACATGAGATTAGACAACTGGACACTGTGGTCAGCCCTACCCCAGCCCCTCGGCCCTCACCAGAGTGGGGGCGCGGCTGGAAGTCCCTGTCCTCTGATGCTGCCCTGGTCCTCCTGGTACCTGGCCAGTGTCCCCCGGCTCTCCAGGGGCCCTGGCACCTTCATCTCATTACCATGCAGATGACCCTCTTATCACTCCCCAAATCCCAAGGCCAAGGAGCAAATGTGCGTTTCACAGGACCCCACATCAATTCCTTCTCATCCGGTCCCCGTCATATTGAATGACAGGGACAGGAAGGTAAGGAAAGCTCCACAGCCACCCACAAGGGGCCCCTGACCCAGGCCCAAAGGTACTAACCACCTCGTGCCTGGCCTGAGAAACCCCAAGGTGCTGGCCTTTGCCTGTCTGCCCGTCGGGTTTCCTCTTTGTCATGGTGACGTCACCAGAGTGTCCTCACCGAGTGCTGCCTGGCCCCTGGCAGCCTGTGGTCCATGAGGACAACACTGTTCCTCTTTGGGCTCTGTCTCTGATTCAGGAGGGAGAACCAGCGCCCAGCAGGGCAGCCACAGAGGACCAAGATGAAGCTGGCCAGGTGACCCAAGGAGTGTGACTCCATCACCCCTGCAGCCATGAGTGGCCAGAGCGGGACAGAGCTTGGTCCAAGCTGCTTCGTTGGTGGTGAGGGCACTCAGGAGAAGGGCGGGAGGCCGGTGGGCTGGGAAGAAAGATGGGCTGGTGGCCCCAGGTCCCAGGGCGTTCAGGTCTGTGTGTGACTGGACGGTCAGGCAGACAGGACAGGAGATGACACCTGGGAGCCAGCAGCACAGACAGCGGCTGGGGAACTGGCCAGGGAAGGCCCTTAACGGAGAGGCCAAAGTTCTAACAGGTGTGGCCAGGGATGGGGTGGGGAGCCAGGCAGGGTGCCCCGGGGCCCTAGGTGTGGGGGCAGAGAGGGGCAAC
>PVLA01010384.1:0-63075 GCA_004027455.1 Hydrochoerus hydrochaeris | reverse complement strand
AAATATTCTCATCTTTTTTCTATATTAAACTAGTGAAAATCTATACTACTTTGAAAATAGTGTAAAAGAAATGCACAGCCTTGTCTACACAAAATCACTGTAAGAAAATATTTAGTAAACAGCAAAAAGCATGCAATATCTATCAGATGAAAATATTTAAATACTCTAAAATGTAGAGTATTTTCTGAAGAAAAAATATCTTATTGTCATAGGTAGGATGATCTGAGGATATCAACTGTTTCTCAAATTTTATCTCCAAAGCAATTCTTTTACATTTCCAATGAATCAAGTATAAATTGGATTAAAATAATCTCATCTTTTTTGTATATTAAACTAGTGAAAATCTATACTACTTTGAAAATGCAGGAAAGGTTTGAAACTTTAGATATATAATGTAGCCATAGTCATTTTAATTTTGCTTAACTTGACAATATTTAATTCATTTCATTGAGGCATAATGCTGAAACAAGATTACATATACTGAAAGTGCAAAATGAAATGGGTGAATGTATGTCTATATTGGAAAAAAAATCCACAATCTCTCTAGTTAGTGTAACTACTAACTAATAGAGTTGCTTATTGAGTATGTGGTTAAAACATTACTATGAGGAGCTAAAGATGGCTGATAAGTGAGTAACAAAATACAGAGCCTCCCAGGAGAAACAACTCATATGCCAGAATAAAACATCCTGGAGAGATCCAGAGAGAGGGAGATGGATCCTCTCGACACAGGAAGAAATTAAAATGAAAAAATCTTGTCAAACACACAGTCTCAGGGCTATAATTGAAGCAGTTAAAATTAGCAGACACAGCACTTATGCTATGACCTGCCAAGCCACCAGAACACTTGCTGGCTGCAACCCACCACAACCGCAAAGCTGCCCAAACTTGTTCCTGCCGTGACTCAAAGGAGCCACAGCAGCACTGAAGTCAGGGGTTGGTGAGCCCAATGGAGAATGGAGCCAGTGAAGGGATCTTCATTAATCCATGGTCAGTGCTGGGAATAAGACCCCCCCATGGGAAAGATGTGACCAAATGGACAGCATGTTGGAATCAGGCAGGAGGAGCCTGAAGTAGGAACAACAGGGACTTCAGTTGGTTGCTCCCTCCCCAAAGCAGAGTCATGCTATTTGCGTGGCCTGGGTCACGTCCCTGGCTGGGACCCAATAAGCCATCCCAAACTGATTCCCTATGCCTAGCACACACTAATCTGGTGAAGGCACCTGAAATTTGACTGGCCTGGTGGGGAGGGGCCAGCATATGCAGCCCCTGCTTACACCTCAGTAACAAGAGCAAACAGGAGAGGGCAGAAATCCCTTGCCAATGTGCCTCAGAAGAACCATAACCAACAAGGAGGGGGCTGAGACCTCCACTACACACCTGTATGGAAGAAACCAAAAACATGACAAGAAAGAGAAACAAGAAAAAGCCCCCAGCCCAAAACCCTGAGAACATTGATCCAGGAGAGGGAAAAATAAAAGAGACTGAGGGCAGCAAACATGCAACATCAGACACTGCTTCAATGGACATTAAGAGTTATCTTTGGGACCTTGTAGATGAGCTCAAAACTGAAATATTAAATCAGGTAGAGCAAGATATAAGTAGATTAATAAAAGAAATGCTAAGCACCTCTCAAGAAGACACAGACAGAAGAAGGGAGGAACACAAAAAAGGAGAGAAACATTCAATAAAGAATATAAAGAAAATATAGAATACATGAAGCAGATTCAAAGAGATTACCAGGAAATTAAAAACTCCATTGAAAGCTGGCAAAACTCCTTAAAAAAAACTAAGGATAGACTATCAAAACTTGAAGACAAGTTTGCAATGTGTGATCAAGAAAGGAAAGATCTCTTAAAAATAACAAGGAAACAGGCACCATTGATCACAGTAACCATTGTAGATCACCTTGTACTGTGGTTTTATATGACTTTTTTGTTTCATGTTTTTATAGGAATTTGTTTGTTTTGCCTTGCTATGTTTTGTTTTTCCCTATAATACAGAAAGGATAGAAATACATGTAGAGACTCATGCATGCATAGCTGTTTAGTCTCACTGTTTGAATATCTACTTTTTATGCTTTAATTTTGTAACTTGAAAGGATAGAAGATGACAAGAGAATCTATAATTTAAGAATAAGAAACATAAACGAAGAAGCAGGAATAAAAACAGGCAAAGTACAAAGGTTACTCATGAAAATAATTAAGGAAAACTTCCCAAGCATGGGAAAAGAAAATGATATTTGATTATGTGAGACATACAGAACTCCAGCCAACTACAACCAAAACAGAGCTACACCCAGACATATTATAATCAAGATACCAGAAGTTCAATATAAAAACAGAATATTAAAAGCCGTCAGAGAAAAGAAACAGATTAACTATAAAGGAAAGCCCATCAAGATCACGGCAGACTTCTCAACACAGACCATCAGATCAAGAAGAGCTTGAAGCAAAGTATTTCAAGCCCTGAAAGAAAATAACCTCCAGCCCAGATTGATGTACCCTGCAAAACTGTCACTAGAAATTAATGGAGAAACAAGATGGTTCCATGACAAACAAGGAACTGGGGGGGGGGGTTTGTGACCACCAACCCAACCCCACAGAGAATACTGAAGGACATTATAGAGAGAGAGAAAAAAATACCAGGATTTTAGGAACAGTGGCAGAAAGGCCACAATGAACGGGGCAGGC
Source organism: Hydrochoerus hydrochaeris (assembly GCA_004027455.1). Lineage (NCBI taxonomy): Eukaryota > Metazoa > Chordata > Mammalia > Rodentia > Hydrochaeridae > Hydrochoerus > Hydrochoerus hydrochaeris. The sequence continues at coordinate 60,382 of PVLA01010384.1, read as the reverse complement.
AAGAGAATGAAGGAGAAAACTAGACAAAGGCAGAAAAATAGCATAGCAGCAATGAGTCAGAGAAGGTTGGCTATAATCTCTAACATAGATGGCCTTGATACACTAAAAAAAAAGACAGGCAGAGTAGGTCAGGAGGTAGGGTCCATTGAGATGCTCTGTATAGGAACTATAATCAATCTGAGAGAGGGTTTATGGATTGAAAAATCAAATATGAGAAAACAATGCTCTATGTGATAGGGAGTCAGAAAGAAATAGGAGCAACTAGACCACCACCTACAGAAAGGTTGGAAAGGCAGGAGATTTATGGGCAGTAGAAAACTACTCAGCTATAATGAAGGAAAACCTTGAGGCTTTTGTAGGTAAAGGAATATAACTTGAGTTCAAGTTTAGGAGTGAGAAGGTTCACAACCACTTAGGTAAAAAGCAGGTTGCCTCCCCAATCTAAAAACTGAGGGAGTTGGTGGGACCCAAAATATGCAGCACTCTGTGGGAGTGAAAGGGGAGGAATAGCCTTTTAAAAAGGCAGAGGCTATTGTTAATAGTGTACTAGGAATTAAAACCCACATTATTCACACCTCTCTTCTTAGATGGATTATATTCTGTTCCAGTTTGTCTACTTGTACTAGATTTGAGGGCACAGACATTTATCCCAAAAAGAGCAGGATATATCATGGTAATCATTCTTAATTTCCTATTAACTTAATCTAAAGCTCTGTATAACTTACACTATTTTACCATGACTGATGTTAATTGAATCTAGTTTGTTAGATCACTGTTTTGTATTGATAGGTTTTATTCAAAGCTGTTATGATTGATAGTATCAAGTCTGAGAGTACAGGCAACTACACCGAAGATGACAAGATTCACTAGAATATCCACTCTGGTTTCATTATTACCTGTCTTTGAAGTTTTATACTGTCTACAATGTTTTATTTTTACTAATATTATATACTGCTATATTCAATTATACTGCTATATTCAATTATGCCTGATGATATAGACAATTCTATTGAAGATAATAAGAAACAGCACAGTAACCATTGTAGATCACCTTGTACTGTGGTTTTATATGACTTTTTTGTTTCATGTTTTTATAGGAATTTGTTTTGTTTTGCCTTGCTATGTTTTGTTTTTCCCTATAATACAGAAAGGATAGAAATACATGTAGAGACTCATGCATGCATAGCTGTTTAGTCTTACTGTTTGAATATCTACTTTTTATGCTTTAATTTTGTAACTTGAACAACTATTTCTAAGAGGACAATATGTAATTTATCAACTAGTGATTTCTTACTGTTTTATCTTTTTTTTGAAGTTCCATATTATTTCTACCCTTTTTATGTTTTTTTCTCTTTAAATAAAAAAAATCTTTAAAAAACACATTACACTACTCGTTTAGCAATTTCAACCCTTTGTGGGATGTTATGTCATTTGACACAGTCACAAGGAGATCTCCAGAACTGACTTTTATTTAGAAGAGAAATATTGTATCTTTTCATTAATATACCAGCTTTACAAATCCCTTCACATGTCAACCACCATTAAGCTTTAAGCTTCTGTTTACTCAAGTATTTTAGGTGCTAAGTACAAGTGTCATCATACTGTACTTTTAAGGGTTGCTGCAGTGACCATGGCATTCTCATTAGTAATCTTGATAGTATTAAAAGGAAAGCTCCCCAAGTACCATATTTTATGTGTCTTGATCACATCTAGTTATTTATTTATTGTTTATTTCTTTATACACATGTATATACAAAACACACCTCAAAGAAAAAGAATACATGCTTGCTTATTGCCTCTGGTCCTCACTACTGTATGGGAAACAAAATTTTAAAATATTTTTATCGTTCTTTGGATGCAATTCAGTGACAAGGAAAAGGTCTGGCTTATAAATTATAAAAATTATGAAATATAAGCTTTGATATAATTAATAATTTTATTTATTAGTATTACTTTTATGAGCTTTCCCCTTCAGTATGTAGTTAGCTAAGGTTTCTTCACATATGTCTTTTATGAAATTGAAGTGTTTTTTATATTTATCTTTTTATGACTTATCATGAAGGAATTTAAAATTGTATTAAATGCTCTTTTTGCATCTTTTGAGATGATCATGTGATCTTTATCCTTCATCCTACTTGTGTGATTGACTTCATTTATTAATCACTCTATGATGAATGATCCTTTCATCTCTGTCATAAAGCCATCTTGATTTTTTTGTTTTTGTACCAGGGATTGAACTTATGACCTCACACTTGCCAGGCAGGCATTTATGCCACTGAGCTAAATCCCCGGCCCAACCAGCTTGATTATTGTGTATGATCTTATCAATCTGTTGTAAGAATTTGATTGTCAAGTATTTTCTTGTGAATTTTTGCATTTGTGTTCATCAGGAGTATTGGTATATAGTTTTCTCTTTTGTGGTTGGTTTTGTTTTCTTGTAGGGTTCTGCCTACTATTTGGTTATTACCTCAAAAGGAATTCCATAATGTCAATGTTTTCAAAAACTTCCTGAGGGACACCAGATATAAACTTGTAGTCTACCTTTATTGAGTGCCCTGTAAGATTTTCCTGTATATCACATGCCTCATTCATTGCTTCCAAATAATTGAAAGTATCCTAGCAATACCAGATGACTGAGGCTCAAATACAAGCCATCTAGTACATTCAACACTTCTGTTTATCAGGCAATTTACACATCTGCCTTTAATATCATGATTACAATCAGAGTGAGTGGAAACAACAGAAATATCATTGAGAGACTGAGTTTTGGTTATTGCCTTGGTTTGCTTCTGGTGCCATTCTAGCTCTACTATATATGTTGCCTACTTTGCTTAACTGATGTTCTGTGTTTGGGTCTTGAAGCCTGGACTTCATGGAAAGCAACTTTCACATACAGTGTCAGCAGGTTCAGTATATCTTTAGAAGGGTCTCTTCTGCAGAGCCACCCACGCTGTCCTGATCCTGGTGTGTGTCTTTGTCATCTTCTATTCAGTGTCTACTAACCTGGTCCTTTATTATGCACAACTGCATAATCCATAACTATGGACTATGCACATCTTTCATTTGCATATGTGTTTCCCTACCTTTTCCCCCTTTGTACTTAACAGTAATGACAACTCTGCCTCTAGGTCCTATTTTTCCACTGGAGCAAAGCATAATTTTCTTTAAGTATGCCACAGGTTTGGGGGGATTTGTGCTGGCTTTTTCATGCTTTCCAGAAATGACACCTGTGTCTCTCAGTTCTACTTTCCTTTCTGAAAAAGTAAAAGGATATTTTTTTCATTTTGCCTGTCTGAATAGTTTCTATTCTGTCCAAGAAAACTGATTTTCTTTTCCTAATGTCTAAATGAATACGAAGTTGCATTTGTCCTGCAGAAAATTTGTGACATCTTGTGCTTATGAGAAGCATTGGCCCTATTATGTAGCCAGAAATAGTGTTGCATTAATATTTATATAAGCTTAATCTAAATCTTTTATGATTTTCTATGCAGTTGTTCAATAGTTATGAGAAAAGATAGTTATATTTCAGGATGTAGAAGGAAAAAGTCAGTGTCTGGCTTGCTATCATCATGACGCTGAAAGGGCCTTGAGATTCCCTTGACTTTTCCATTGCTCAGCCCAGTACAAGCTTCTGAAAGACCCAGGTTCTCCATTTCCACCTACACGGCACCTTATTATGTGTCACCTAACTGGCGTACACACTCTGTGGCCCCTGGTTGCCACAGCTTCTCCTTTGGCCCTCCTCCAGGTGAATTTGCAGTAGAGTAATTCAGTTAAGTTGCCTCCCTGTACCCAGCTGACCCTGTAAATCTAAGCTGAGAATCTCTGACAAGTTCCAGAAGGCACATTTGAAGCTAGTTCTGCCAGTGTGGGACTGATATGACTTTTCTCTCACAGCCATGGCTATGTCCTCTTCAACACAGCTTGGCATTTAGTTTGGGAATGTGATACATTTCCCTGGGTGCTTAATCTCAGATTGGAGGTTAGGTTTCAATGTTACATTATATTTTATCATAGTATATTATGCCACACAATACTAAACCTTATGTTAATTTTGTACTATGCTATTTTATTTATGCCAGTATTTGCTATATTGCACTTGTATTATATATAAATTTATATTCTGTGCAACAATTAATACAGATAATATGTGCTATTCCTGTATTCTTTATATCATATATCAATATATGATATTTGCATCATCAGGGGAGCTAATACAAAACAGGCAGGCTCAGGGTAAGAATATGGAAGGTGAATATCATAGGTCAGGGTACTTAATTTTTGGTGTGGGTATACATGCTGTGTTAAGAAAGGATGCAATGAGTTAGATTCACTAATCTGGAGAGGTTCCATCAATAAATGGAATATGTGTATTACTGAGCCTCTCTCATGTGAGCAAAACAGATGGACCACTGGGCTGGAGTCCCAGACCCTCTGATACCGAGCAGCCCTGTGAAGTCTCTACCCACCCAGGCCACCTACTCACCCACTTCTTCTACTGAAATTTGTTTCAAAATTATCCAAAGGCTCATGCCTCACATCCTAAAAATGTATGTTCACTGTCTCTCTTATTAAAAGCACTTCCAGTATCTTCCTCATGGCAACCGTTGTGACCTTCCTCAAGTTCCTGTCCTAAATTTGTACCATACAAGATAGTAGTCTTTTGTTTATTCTTCAATATTTGTGTTAAATTTCTATAAGGCAGAGTCATTAGTTGGATAAAAGTGTTGCTCACTGAGCTGCACAAAGTTAATGACTATGCAGGCAAAAGAGAAGTTTCTAATGGGAAACGCAGAAAGATATATCTTTGTACTACTGCTTCATGGTGGCCCCAAATTTCTATTCTGTCTTCTAGAGGGGCTATCACACCATTCACTGGTCTATTTCTTTTTTTTTTTCTCTTGTCCATGACAGACTACACGAAGTGCCAATCTAAGTTTCATAACCCAGGGAGTGTAAATTTCTATAGCATTAAGATCATTTTCAAATTTCCTACCAGGGCAAGCATTTTGTGTTTGAATGACTCTATAAAATATTGTAACATTCATTTTTGTACCCATAGCATTTAGGAATAACTACAACACTAATGTATATTTAGGTCTGGTAACAAGCTGATCTGTATTAATGGAATTTGAAAAGATGACCAGGAACATGTCAGCTACTCAGTTTCCCGGTTCAAAACCCAGAAAAACAGCTCCCCACGCCGACCCTTAATGCTGTGCCTTCCTTGGGGGTTTGTGGGCCAAACCCTGTCTGGACCTCAGGATACGGGGTGTATATAAAAAATACCTCTGCGGTAATGCTCCCAGGGGCCTAAGGGCGATGAACCAATGAGAGCGCAGAACATTCCGTTTCCATGGAGACACAAAGGGTCACGACTTCCGGTAAGTTCCTCCCGGCCGCCATTGTGACATTCCTCAAGTTCCGGTCTGAGGCTCCGGGGAAACGACGTTGATACCGACGTGACCAGAGCCTGAAGGCAGGCAGAGAGCAGCCGTCGTCCCCCGCAGAGGCGTGGGTCCGCAGTGCCCCCGCCAGTCCTGGCACAGGTCCTGCCCCACCCAGGTCGTCTGCAAGTCGATGGCGGCGGTCGCACTGAGCGGTCCGGCCCAGGTGAGCGCCGCGTCCCCGCCCATGAACCCAGAGCTGTTCCTCTGGAGCGTGGGAGCCCAAGACCCACCAGCGTCCGCGGGGCAGTGCATGCCGAGGCGGGGTCGTCCCCACAGGGCTTTGCACAGAGAAAACACCCTGCTGGCAGGGTTCTGAGTTACCATAAGACTGCGAGGCAGGGCTGACTGCAGGGACGAGGAGGACATTGGGCGCCATGACCTTGCATATGCCCAGAGGCCCCCTCTGCCTAGAGGTGACAGCACTCTAATTGGAGTTAAGACGCTGAGGAAGGTTGCCTGATTTCAGCGCCAGACACACTGAAAGGAGGCCTGCGCCCCTTCAGCCCACCATGGTTGGAACTAAAACTCAGCTGAAAATCTTTAGGAAGCCGTGGGTCTCTTTTAAATGATAACAGAACTGGAGGCATGGGGGTCGCAGTAACTGCCTGAGAAGTTCGGTGTCTTTTTTTAGGAGATGACGGAAGATCATTTTATAAAAGGGAAGTGGCTGCTTTACCAAGGTCTTAACAGTCTTCATTGGTCTGCAGGGTAAGCAAACAGACTCAAGCTGTGGGAACAAGAAAATCAGAGTGCATGGTATTGCCACAGCTTAGGTGAAGTTTAGTAGACCAGTGTTGACCCTTAGGAAATGCGATTACATTGTGGAACTGAGTTTTTAAAAAGAGCAGCTGAAATTTCAAAGTGCAGACAGCAAGAGAGTGAAACAGGATTCAGGGATGACCCTCTTGTTTTTGTAGCACTAAAAGTTCAATCAAGTTGGAATAAAGAATAGTATACTCTGGGAACACCATGAGCTTGATTTTGGTTATGATAAGTACTTGAGCTGTTTCAGAGATTACTGAAGGGTGCGGTCCAGATCTGAATGCAGATCTGGAAATCTAGTGACTGGTTGAGAATAAAGACATAAAATGTGATGGTTATTGTATAGACTAAGGTGAGTGAGCTGTGGATCACATTTAAGATAGGTAATCCTCAAGTTATCATAAGGGGGGGCTTTAAAAGCAATTAGTACAGCTGAGTACTGTGCTTCTTGATTGGATACCTGTTATTAGGCTCTACAAACACAGGGAACCATTTTGGTTGGATGCAACAAACAGTATAGATTACTGGGTAACGTTAGCCTTGCAAAAGAGGAATCAACATGAGGTAGACAGAATGGTATAAAACTGTTTGAGGTAAGATGGTGCTTGGTCTGGACCTGGTGATCAGTCACCTCTCTGCAGAATCCCCAGGATTTTGTGATGCCTTTGATAGGACCTGGGGGATATGACCAGGAAAAAGCATGATCATCTGTGATAGTCATTTGTCCTGGGGTGAGTGACCAGTGGGACTGGGCTTTGATGTTAGGTAAACAGAGTAAGTTTGAATAACAAGTCAAGCTCAGGCTGTTCCCAGTGTTCTACAGAAGGGAAGTAGAATCATTGGTTATCTAGATGAACACATGGTCTCTGTGGCTAAATCTTGGCCAAAATGGAGCGAAATAGACAGCCCTCTTATCAAGGGGAATAGTCACTATTTCTGTTTATTCGCTTGTAGCAGATTTGAGCTCTCTCCTTGTCTGCCTCTTCTCTCCCTTTCTTTCTTCCATTTCCAGAGAAGAAATAAATCTCCATAGTCTCCAAGCAAGTAAAATAACAGAATCAGGGAGCACCTCACCCTTTTAGTCTTACAAATCTTGCATCCCACTGCAACTGGTGTTTCTGTTTTTCTGTACTGTGCCTCCATGTGCATCTTTTGTGATTTTATGTGATTAATAAGCCACTCTCATTATTCCATCTTGTATCGGGTGATATGGTGTATTTGGCAATCCCTGTAAAACAAGAACAGGAATCCTATCTTCACCAATAGTGTGAAGAGGAAATAATTAAAGCAAAACTAATGTAGGTACATCAGGGAAATGTCTGTGCTGTGTGGCATTGATGTGGTGGGGTTGGCCTGTGGCGATGGTATTTGAGTTAGGAAGGATGTGTTAGAGATGGGCATGGTGGCTCATGCCTGTGATCCCAGCATTCAGGAGGCTGAGGCAGGAGGGTTATTGCAAGTTCAAAACCAACATGGGCTACAAAGTGAGCTCAAGTCCAGCCTGAACTGCATCATGAGACCCTATCTAAAAAGACAGGAAAAAGAAAAAAGGATGTGTTATGTAAAAAAATCACGTACACATGGAGAAGGATCAACCCTGACAGTTCCAGTGTCCTGCTTTTAGAGTTACATGAGCTTGAGTATTTTAGTCACGTGTGCCAAATCCCTTGCTTGGTCGTCTGTCCCCATTCCTGTTGGTAATGGTTGTGCCTGACGATCAGTGAGCCCTTGGCAGGATAGTGACACAAGGAATGATTTGTCTCAGTTGGGAAACTTGGGAAGAATATGGGTATGGGGTTACTATGTAGAAAACTGCATTGCATTCCTCCAGGAGAGGAATTGTTTGTGATTTGATCTGTATCCATCATGACAGGGAAGTGTGACCTTTGAAGATGTGGCCATATACTTCTCCTGGGACGAATGGCACCTTCTTGATGAGACTCAAAGATGTCTGTACTATGATGTGATGATGGAGAACTTGGCACTTATCACCTCCCTGGGTAAGGTCTTTTTCACTCACCCATGTACTCTGCATAGTCTGTGGGCTTTCCCTTCTCCAGGAGGGTAGTGTGTCCTGAGAATATGACCATGGGCTCTGCTGTGCTCACCTCTCAGTTTTCTTCGTAGGTTCTCTAGTCAATGGGACTGATGTGTACACTGCCTTCCTTTCTCGAACATCCCCCAGTCCCTTTTTTCCTGCAGCCTAGAAGGAGAGGATTCAGAACCAGGAATCTTACAGTTACCCTGATACATCCCACCTTGTTTGTCCTCTCTGAAGAAGTATTTGTCCATGTCCAAGGCCCCAGATGCCCATTCTGCTTCCTTTCACTGACCTTTCCTAATGTCTGCCCATGTCAGTGGTTACTGTCACCAAGGTATTCACATTGAAGTGGGCCTGGACTTTCTGTGCAGTTCCTGCCTCAGAAGTTTTCTTTGTGATATTTGAGGGTTTGTCCCCCCTGGCCTGTCATGTGCTGAGTTTTTTCTGAGTGAATGCTTGTATCTCTGGTCTTCCCTTTCCCACAGTACTTGCATCACCTGGTGCCATGTGTGGCGTATCCTGAAAGTGAGGAAGATAGCCATTGGTTCACAGGATAGCTGTCGCCAGCAGATAGGCTGAGAAGGAAACTGGCCATGAGCAAGAGATGACATGAGGGCTGAGTTCAAATATTCAGTTTCACTAGTGTTTTGATGTCAGTTCCAGTGGCTGTAGCTCATTTCTTCATTTCATTTATCAGTTCTTAAGAGTTTCTCATTTGGTCAATTATATATACTGTTCCTTCTAAACTTGCTTCCAGCCCTGGAGTTAATCCTTACTTTTGTGTGTGTGTGTGAGCTGGGGAATCGAACTCATGACCTTGTGCTTGTCAGGCAGACACTTTATGCCAGTGAGCTAAATCCCCACCCAATCCTTACATCTTTTGATTTCATGTCTCCCTTACCTGCAATACTGCACCTGCAGTATTGCCAGCACTGGCCTATATATATTGTATGGTGAGATGCACACACAGTCTTAAACTGTCCTTAAAGGCCAGCTGATCTATTAAGGTTGTATTTTGGGGAGCCTGGATGCACTATTCCACCTAGTACTCACGTTACCAGCAGGCAGATTTCTTCTCAGAATTTCTTCTGTGGATTGATTCTTAAACCTAGTTCCTCCTCTCTGTTGAATCATATTTTATATCCCTTACTTCCTGTCTTGCCCTCGACCTGTCATCTTTATACCCTAGTATAAAGATTTGAGGCCAAGAAGCCTCAAATTCATCCTGGACCCATTCTCATCCTGCCAGAAATCACATAGATTTTTCCCAGGATTGTCACAGATACTCCTATAGGAGCTGTTCCCTTTAATCAAAGTTAGCACTTCACCAGCATTTCTTTTTCTTAGGTTGTTGGCCTGGAGTGGAGGATGCAAAGACATCTTCTGAGCAGAGTGCTTCTTCAGAAGGAGTATCCCAAGTGAGGACTTCTAGAGAAGATCTATCTCCCCAAAAGGCTCAGCCCTGTGTGATATGTAGCCTGGTCTTGATAGACACCTTGTGCATGACTTATCAACTGCAGGAAACACATTCTGATCAGAAATTATACAGATGTGAGGCATGTGGAAGACAGTTGTGTTTCACCACCAATAGTCATCAGCACGAGAAGCTGCAATTTGGCCAGAAATGCTTTAGAAGCACTGAGGGCAGGTCCTTGTTTGTGAACAGGTCAAAATTTCATGTGTCATGGCAGCAGTTTACCTATAGGAAAGTGGGGAAGGACTTCCTGCCCAGTTCAGAATTCCTCAGTGAAGAGGCCACTTGCACTAAGGAGCAGTCAAGCAGCAAAAGTAATTGTGGGACTGTCTGTCATAATGGAAATACTCAATGTGAGCAGCAGAAAGCCCCTAGTAGAGAACGCTGTTACATATGTCATCAGTGTGGGAAATCTTTTAGTAAAAGCTACCGCCTCAGTGATCACTGGAGAGTTCACACTGGTGAAAAGCCTTATGAGTGTGGGGAATGTGGGAAATCCTTCAGACAGAGCTCTAGCCTCATTCAGCACCGTAGAGTTCACACTGGAGTGCGACCTCATGAATGTGAGGAATGTGGGAAATTATTTAGCAACAAGTCCAACCTCATTAAACATCGAAGAATTCACACTGGAGAAAGGCCTTATGAGTGCAGTGAATGTGGGAAATCCTTCAGTGAAAGCTCTGCACTCCTTCAACACCAGAGTGTTCACACTGGAGAAAGACCTTATGAGTGCAGTGAATGTGGGAAATTCTTTACTTATCATTCCAGTCTCATAAAGCACCAGAAAGTTCATCGTGGATCAAGGCCTTATGCGTGCAGTGAATGTGGGAAATCATTTAGCCAAAACTCCAGCCTCACTGAACACAGGAGGGTTCACACTGGTGAAAGGCCTTTCAAGTGCAGTGAGTGTGGAAAATCCTTTAGCCAAAGCTCTGCCCTCCTTCAGCATCGGAGAGTTCATACTGGAGAAAGGCCTTATGAGTGCAGCGAATGTGGGAAATTATTTACCTACAGTTCCAGTCTCCAAAAACACCAGAGAGTTCATACGGGGTCAAGGCCTTATGAATGCAGTGAATGTGGGAAATCCTTTACTCAGAACTCCAGCCTCATTAAACACAGGAGAGTTCACACTGGTGAAAGGCCTTATGAGTGTGCCCAGTGTGAGAAGTCTTTTAGCCATAACTCCAGCTTCATTAAACACTTGAGAATTCATAGTCGATAAAGGCAGGTGTGGAAAATCCTTCGGTCAGAGTTCCAACTGCATTTCACACTGAAAAATTGACTTTAGAAAAGTCCCTATAAGTGTAGTGTATGTGAGAAAACATTCAACTGAAGGTTTTCTCTAACCGGACACCACCACATTCTCTTGGGAAATATAACTATGACATGCAAGGATATGGTGTTTTTGTGTTCAGCATGAACTCTGGAGGGTTTACAATGGTACTGCCTTCCTGAATTGATCCACCTATGTTGAAACAGCTATACAGATTCCAGGTATGTGAGAACTGCATTGTACTCTTTAACCTGCTCTGGTCCCTTGCTGGACTTATATCACTGCTTATATCTATAGCAGAAATTCAGCTTTACCTTCTGTAGTGTGCACTATTCATCCATACCAGTATGTTCAGGTAAGTGAACCTATGTTTTCCTGTTTGTGGGAGGAGTTTTTTAAGTAGCTTGAATATTTGTTCCCTTTTTGTTTCTTTCTTTTGATGAGATAGGGCATGGACCAGATGCAGTTTGGCCAAAAGGAATATTACTGGTCTCACAAGACTCTTGATGGAAATTCATTGCCTCAGAAATCACCAACCATGAGAACCACCTTCTTCTCCAGAGCTGTGGTTTGTATAATAAGGTGTTTAGTGCTTATGCCACCATTTATCTTGGGAGTTTTATTCATTGAATGTAATATTTGGAAACAAGTAAATTCTACCAACATGAAGGGGTGAACAGGTTTTGTTTGGTTCGCAAGTATGTCCCTCAGAGGGACTGACATAAGGGCAAAATATATTTCTCTTTCTAGTTTGGGCCTGGTTCCTGTGGCTGCCTGAGGCCACCAAGGGAAATCTTGAGGGAGTTTTCCTCTTTTGTATCCTAGTGCCATGATATGTTGTGAGCTCAGAGGTCAACCTGAGGATGGGTATGGGCAATGTGGTGCTTCTGAGGAGAAGATAAAATTGCTCTCTTGTTCTCAGGCAATAGTATATTTAATTCCAGTCTGGGTGTTATGTTCCCTAGATCCTTCAGTGAGCCTGTTTGAATCATATGTTGATTGCCATAGAGTAGCACATAAGGCACATGATTACACAGGAATTATAATTATTTAAAAAATTTTGCATTAATCAGGAATGGGAGAAATTGCCATAAGCTGTTTGCAAGGTGCCTTGGGTAGATGGGGCCTCCTGCTATTCCAACCACTCTGACCGGGGAAGATGAAGAGATTTACAATGTCTCAGGAACTGCAGTCCTGTAATTCTGAGGTCACTGTCCAAGAAGATGATGTAAATGTTTTATGGAATGCAGGAGCCTCTGGGCTTTTCATCTCAGGGTCACTACTGTGCAGCCAGGAATATGAAGATAGAGGGAGTGGGGAATCTTGCTTCCTCCATATGACCTGTGAGCAGCCAGCTGTGCTGCACAGTGAGGCAGAAATGGCCTTCTCTGCTCTGAGCTTGCTATCAGTGAAGAAAGGTGTCCTTCAGGTTATAGGAAGAAAGTTGATGGAATCTACATAGAATTCTCAAATCTGACTTTCCAAAAGCATAAAGAAATCCTGACTTTTATTTTGAACTCTATTTATAAACCCTTGGTAATACAAATGATGTTATTAATGACAGGTCTTTATACATGATGAGTTTTGACTTTAATATAAACCAATTGATGACCAAGTGGTGGTGCATGCCTGTAATCCAGGACTTGGGAGGCTGAGGCTGGAGAATCACTCTGAGTTCCAGACCAGTCTGGGCAACATAAAGAACTCAGGAGCTAAATTACACAACAAGACCCTGTCTCAAAAAAAAAAAAAAAAACCCTCCAAAACAACCAAAAACAAAACAAAAAACCCATTAATCTATCCTTACAACTATCATAACATACCAATACAAAACCCATGTATTTATCTTGTGCCCTTTAACATTGCTCCATTTGCCTTCCAGGTTGCCATTGATTTACTTCCACTAGAACAGATTTGTTTTTATCTTTCAGAGTTATATATTAAAATCATAAACTTGTTACTCTTTTATCCCCTTGAATACATTCAAACAGCCTGATTATGTTGAGATTTATTGATGCTTATTTGAATAGTTTCTTTTTTATTGCTGAGAAACATCAGATGTTCTAAGAAGAAAGCACATTACTTCTCACCCTTTTGGGTAAGATCATGTAATATGGATATAGCACTTTTTTTACTCATCTGGTCATGAATATATTTTGTCTAAACTTTTATGTTATTGTCAATAAAAGTGCAGTAATTTGAGTACAATTCTTTATTTGAATATGTTTTATTTATTTTGTGTTAACATCTCAGAATGCAATTGAGTCACAGATTAGGTAGATGTATAATGTCAAGAAAGACCAAACTGATCTAATACAAGTTTTCTCTTCAGATTTCTATGAGCAATGTATAAGAATTCCAGCTCTTCCATATCTTTGCCATAGTTTTTTTAAACATTAATTCATTTAGTAAATGTGTATTAGTTTCACACTATGATTTCAATTTCATTTCCCTGATTTTTCACTATGTTAAGCATTTTTTAGTCTGTGTATACCCAATCTCTATATATTTTTAATAAAATGTCTGATCATATCATTTTTATACATGTACACAGTGAATCTTAGCTCTTATCCCTTTTCATTGGCAAATAACTAGGTAGTAAAATAACAAGTACTTAACTTTTGAATTAAATGATTCAGTGATGTGACTTGTTGAACAGAATAATTTTTTTTCAATACCTGAGCCCAAGAGCATAGAAAATAATAATATAGAGATGATTAGAAAGTAAGAAGGTTTTATGTTTGTGTATGTATGTATATATATATATATATATATTATATTATTATTATTTTACAATTATTATTTGGTACTGAGAATCCAATTCAGAGTCTTGCACTTGCCAGGCTGCTGAACTATATCTCTGGCCCTTATATTTGTTTTTAAAATAGTTTGAGGCATAATGACTTAAGCCCATGTGTTTAAAATGTTTATGTTTATGTTTTGATACATAGACACACTCTAAAACCAAAAGTTCCTCCTGTCTCTTTAGTTCCTCTTTCTGAACATAAAATTATTAGTATACTGACATGTTCTGTTATTTGTTAGCCTTATTTTCAACATATACAGACAGTGGGAGTGGTAGCAGGTAGAATGGGAAGACAGCACAGCGCAGCGGCAGCATAATGATGGGCAGTCTCAGGAAGACACTCTGCAGAAGACACAGCAGTTGTCTGGGGCCAGTAAAGTGGGGAATCAGAGCTGGGAATAGACCCAGCGGGAGGCAAGGGACCTCAACTCCTGGGATCTTTGCCCCAGTCCACTTTCAAGGATGGGTATTGCCATCGGCAGCTTTCCACCTTTCAGGGCAATGAGTCCTCTACTTGGAGCTGCAACATAGGGCCTTGCTGTGGCACCCTGGTCCTGCACACCCTCCAAAAGCTCCAGAGGCATCTCCATTCATACTTTTGTGCCCTAGTGGAAACAGGTTGAAGCCGAATTGGAAAGGTTGCTTTTTGTGGAGGTCTCCAGGGAAGGAAAGGGCATACAAGAATCAGTCCCAGGACCATATAACCAGGCCTTTGGGAAATCGAAGTTGCATATTCAATATATTTGTTATCCCCAATTCATTAGTGCATTATCTTTTACAGATTTTAGAAAGTAAAGAATATTTGAATGTATACTTAAGCTAATACCTTAAATATTCTAAGTTAATTATAAATAATTTGTTTCATGCTATGATACCTCTAACTTTCTACAAAACCTAAGGTATCAGACAAGTGCAAGTCAATGTCTCAAGTCTTTTTCCCTGGCAAAGGAAAAATTATTTAACAGTTGGTGCATATAAGTAAGGTCTCAAATACTTATGGCAATCTTAATTGACTGATACTGGCAAAATACGTGTTAATGGTTCTGAAGTCACTTTTATCTTTTACCACTTTTGTCATACAAACTAAAAAGCACATGAGTTTGTTTTAATTGTCTTTTAATTTCATGCCATATAAATTTGCAAACAAAAGTAAACATAGATATAGCATAAACAATGTACATGAATATACTTAAACACCAAGATTTATAATTACCTTTTATTAAAAAGTTATACTATTTCCCTGATTTTTGTTTTACAGAAAACTCTTAATCCAAGTTTCCATGCTTAAGGTAAGATTTCTGGTGTAGCAAAGTGAGAAATTTACTTCTCAAGGCAGGTTCTTTGGTGATTCTCTCTGCTTATTTTTTATCTACCCTTAATTTGTCAAATTAGTTAATTTTAAAAGCTCTTGCTTCCAGTTTTAAAAATATTACCCATAGTATTACAGTTTAGACATAGCTGGTCAGAAGATGACATTTTATTCTGGTTTTATCACTCAAAGCCTCTAATGTTGAAAAAGAAACAAGTTTTGGAGTGTTGTGTGTTCTCCACTGAGAAAAATACAAAGGGAAGCCATCTGTACTCAGATTTCCTCATTTTTTCTAATCAGAAAATGAAGAGGGCAGGAGAATTGAGAAAAAAAGCAAACTGCTGCAAACAGAAGTTTTGACAACGATTGTGAAACAAATTAGAACTTATTTAATACCCAGTCTATACTGTCAGCCAAATGAAGGGAAATATAAATGGGGAGCTGGGGGGGGGAAGGGTCATCTGAGGTGCTGTATTGATCAGGGGGCATAAAACGCTCTTGCTGATACTTGGTACTGACTTAAATAACAGCAAAAGGAAATTACTTGTGGATATTATTCTAGCTACAGTTACTCCAAAGAACCTTGAAGACATTTATATGAAATCAGAATGCACTTTTAAGTTACAAAGGCCATTTTTATCAAAATACAATCACCATTTTCTAAGTAACAGGTAATTAAAATTTCTCTAGGGTTCTGCAGTAACACAAGCATTTTTATTTGCTAAGCATATCACAACAGCAATCTCCAAACACCCAAATCTCTAGCTTCTGTCTCTTTCACATACAATATAGAATGTAAACTTCCTTGTCACACAAAGCAGTTGAAGAAACTTGCACTCCAAATGAACTCCCAACAGAAACCCCAGAACAGCTCAAAACTTGACAGAATTCTTATACAACCCAACATTGGTTGTTAACCTCCAGGCACAAGAAAAATGAAACATAAGAACTGGTGACAATAATGAATTTAAGCTTCTGATTGGATACTGCTTTAGGTGGTTTTGTCCTGCCCTGAAGTAGGAATCTCCCAACCAAGCTGAGTGTCTGTTGGGTCTAAACTGGGAGACCATTCCTGCCTTACATTTATATGGTGGAGGACCCACAGCTTGTGTGACTCTTGTTATAGAATCTTGACTATAACCTCTCCACTTACTGTGCCACCTAGGGTGCTTCTAAATGGTACTGAAATCCTATTGCCCATTGTAGAAATAAAATTGGTATTAACAGGAGAAAGGTAAAGGGAAACAAAACCAAGCAAACACTTTTCCAAACAAGTTGCCTGCACTTTTTTCCTCCCTCCAAATACTTCCTAAACAAGTCATTATCCCCAGCTGACCTGTAGTACATCCAAATAATGATACCTTAACTAACCCCATTTGGTGCTGCTAAATGGCCTAAGAAAAGGTCCCATTGGCTATTCTGTTAGCCCCGCATGTGGAGATGAAGATCCATGCAGTGCACTTTTCCAGTGACAAGATGGAGCCTAACACCTATCTAAAGACTTCCTTTCACAAATAGCTCTGTTTGTAGACAGCTAATGCCACAACCAGGAAAGGAGTGAATTCCTACAGTGCAACAGTGCCCCAACAGCTACCTAAATGTCCCTAGAGAAGCAGCTTTAGGGTCAACTGGCTACAGCAGTCAGTCCCTTTTCCGAAGTGCATATTGCCCTACCCCAGTGGAAATCAGGTGATCTGTGCTAGCCAAGATCTGGGACTTACCGTCCGATTGGCCCACGAAAATTTATTGGCTGACAGATCTGTATGCTTGTCACTCACAGGAAATAAATAAATGTCTTGGTGAGACAGAAAAAGAATTTGTTTATACCTAGCTCAGAGCACATGGGGAGCCTCATATTGATGCAAGTCGCCTTATTACCATATTCAGAGGTCCAAGAGCCTTGTATAGTACAAAAGACAGGGACAAGGGAATACTGTGAAAAGACAGACAACTCCAAATTAGTTTTATTCCCCCTGGACCTTTTTGGTTTTTCTCCATGCAGCTCCTTCCCGAGAGACTGGACTTGGCCAGCACTGCATACTCTGCCTATTAATCTAGGTTTAAGATAAGGATTTGTTTACATCATAGACCTGAGAAGTTTGGAGAAGCAGACTGTCTCTTAAGGAAAAACAATTTTTAACTTGGAAAGATCCATTTTTCCCTCTTAGTTACACACTCCAATTCCTCAGGTTTGTAAGATCCTATAGTTTGCTTCTAAGAGCTCCCAGATGCAAGGGAGTTAGAGGCCCAACCTTCAGCCACTACCTACCTACAAAAGTGTCCAAAGCTCCAAGTAGGAAAAAAACCTGTGCATTTCATCCCATTGTCTTTAGTGACCTTGAGGGTGACAACTACTGGGCCTGCTTGTAGACCTTGTTAATGCCACCTCTTTTGTTTCCAGATCTATGGGGACTGGAAAGCCAAGATGCTTGCAACCCAGAGATAGGTGAATTACAAGCCAAACACTGGGAGATTTACAGTTAAGCACTATAGATGTGAGCCTAAACCCTTTCTCAGCAAAGAGCAGAATGTTGGGACTTCCTTTTTCATGGTCAGCTATAATGCCTGAACATGGGGTCTGTGCCAATTCTCCTATTTATATATATATTTTTTTTTCTCAATTACCTGGTACATAAGGCCTTGCCCTGCTTTTCTAATTTTGTATCACTAGGGCTTGATCTGTATTTTGTTATTTGGTGTGTTAGGAAGGAAAGTCAAGATTTGCCTATTCTGTGATATGGCTGATTGTACAAATTTTACCTAATGCTGTTACCAGTTCAAGCCACCCTCCCAAAACATATCCCTCAACATGATGAGTATATTTCATCTGTCATCTTATATGTCTGTGGGAAGACATATAAGAACTGCTTTCAAGCCTACTGGATGGGACACTGTCAGGAACTATGAACAACCAATAGAGATCAGTGAACCTTTAGGAAATCAATCAGGTTCTTTTGTTATTATGAAGTTTATTGGTACAATTTAGATATACATAAAGATCTCATTCATGGTAAGGAATTTGTACCTACACATGAATAACAGTTGCCCTCAACATAAGGAGTTTATACCTGTATCCTATATGCTCTTTTTAGTTTTTCAATCCTCTCCCCTCCTTTCAACCTCTTCTTACCCTCTTCATTTACAAAACTTTGTTTGCATTTTATCCTTTTATTGGTTTTTCTTTTCTTCCTTCCTTTCCTGCTCACATCTCCCTAGTTCCCCCTTTCTTTTGAACAATTTCTTCCTATTTCACAATATCTAATTCACACTTTGGTCCTTCTTTAGTCCAGTTTCTTAGAACAAAGAAATGCTATATCTACACATCTGTGTGTCTGATTTATTTCACTTAAATATATGGTCTCAAGGTGCTTCCAGATACCTAGTAATGCCTCAAGGTTCTCCTTCCTTATGGCTGCATACCTAATGAATATATATGCAAAATAAACACACCCTTTGTATCGACTCTGTTGATGGGCATTTGGGTTGTTTCCAAGTGTTAACTATGTCAACCCATGCTGCTATACATGTGAGGACTCATATATCACTGTGGTATGATATTTTTTAATTCTTCCAGGAAGATACACAGGAGGGAATAGCATTTGTATTTCTTCCTCTGAAAAGGTATATTGATCACAGATGCCCATTTTTGTATGGGGTCTTTAAATTTGGAGGGGTCTAAGTTTTTAAAAATTTGTTATATGTTATAGATATTAATCTGTCATCTGAGGCACAACTGGCTAAAATTTTTTCCCACTCTGGGTTGTATTTTCACTCTTACTGGTGTTTCTTTTGTTGTGCAAATGCTTTTTAATAGTATGAGATCCCAGTTGTTGATTCTTTGTAGTACATTTTTATGTTTGGGGTTTTTCATGAAATCTTTTTCTGATATCCTCTTTCATCTCCTTTTTCAGAGTACTAATTTTTTCAATATATAAATCTTTTACTTCCTTTGTTAGGTTCCTAAGTATTTAATTTTTTTGAATGCTACCACAAAGAGTGTTGTTTCCCTAATTTCTCTTTCATTGTGTTTGTTTTTGTGTATATGGGTATGCTATTGATTTTTGAGTGTTTACTTTGTATCCAGTTATTTTACTGAATGTGGTTATTAAATCTAGAAGTCTTTTGGTTGAGTTTTAGAGTCTTCTATGTAGAATATCAAGTCATCTGCAAATAATGATACTTTAACTTTCTTTCCTATACTTATTTCTTTTTCTCACCTAATTGCACTAGCTAATGTTTCCAGAACTATATTGAATAACAGTGTTGATAGTGGACATCCTTGTCATGTTCCTGATTTTAGAGTGAAAGTTTTCCATTTTTAACCATTTAGTATGATGTTGGTTGTCAGTTTATCTAGATTGCTTTTATCAAACTGAGATACAGTCCATCTATTCCTGTTTTCTGTAGGGTTTTATCATGAATGGGTGTTGGACTTTGTCAGATGTTTTTTCTGCATCTATTGAGATGGCCATGTGATTTTTGTCCTTGGCTCTATTAATACAGTATATTGCATTTATTGATTTGCATATGTTCAACTGTCTGCATCCCTGAGTTGAATTCTACTTGGTCGTGGTATGTAATGTTCTTGATGTTTTGTTGCACTCTGTTTGCCAGTATCTTATTGAGGACTTTTGCATCTATATTCATTAGGTAAATTGGCCTATAGGTCTCTTTTTTTATTGTATCTTTTTCTGGTTTTGCTATCATAGTGATACCTTCTTCCAGGAAAGGGTTTGGGAGCATTGCATCTCTTTGTGCTTCATTAAAGAGTTCAAGGAGTAATGGCATTAGATCTTCTCTAAAGTTCTTGTAGAATTCAGCTGTGTGTCCATCAGCACCTTGTCTTTTCTTTCTTTCTAGGTTTTTAATTACATTTTCAATTTCATTGACTGATATTGGGTTATTCAGAATATTTACATCTTCTTGATTCGGTTTTGGATATTTGTATGTATCTGGGAATCTGTCCATTTCTCTTTTTTTTTTTCCTCATCTTTTTAGAGTACAAGTTCTCAAAGTCAGAACTGATGACCTTCTGGATTTCCACAGGATTCATTTTGATTTTACCCTTTCTGTTTCTAATTGCATGAACTTTAGTCTTTTCTTTCCTCTTTTTGATAAGGCTGGTTAAGAGTTTACTGGTTTTATTTAGTTTTCAAACCAACTCTTCATTTCATTGATTCTTTTTATTGTTTTCTTAGTCTCAATTGCATTAATTTCTGTTCTGATCTTTATAATTTTTCCCCTCATATGAGCTTTCTATTTGATCTGTTCTTCTTTCTCTAGAAGTTAGAAGTTCAATGTTAGGTTTTTTATTTGAGCTCATTCTGTTTTCCTGAAGTGAGAATTCATTGCTATAAGTTTCCCTCTTAGCACTTACTGGATTCCATAAATTCCAGTATATTATATCAGCATTATCATTTAGTTGTAGAAACTGTTTAATTTCTTGTTTAATTTCCTCTGTGACCCATTGGATGTTCAGGACACTTTTTTAATTTTCAGGTGTTAATGTATTTTTTGTGGTTTCTTTTGTCATTAATTTCCAATTTCATTGCACTATGGTCAGATAATATGCATGGAATAATTTCAGTTCCTTTACATTTATTTAAAAATGTTCTATGGTATAGTAGGTGGCCTATTTTGGAGAAAGACCCATGTGCAGCTGAAAAGAATGTGCATTTTGATGTTGTATGGTGGAACACTGTAGATGTCTACTAAGTCCATTTGTTCACAGGTTTGGTTTAGTTCTGCTCTGTCTTTGTTGGTTTTTTGGCCAATTGATCTGTCTATTCATGACATTGGGGTATTAAGGGCACCACCACAATTGCATTAGTGCTTATTTGGTTTTTCATGTCTGTTAATATTTGTTTTATGTAGCCGGGGGCACCAGTGTTTGATGCATGTATATTTATGATTGTTATCTCTTCTTATTGAGTTTCCCCTTTACAATTATGTAGTGACCTTCTTTGTCTCTTGGTCAGTCTTGGCTTCCAGTTCACATTGTCTGCAAATAAATAGCTACTCATCCTTTTTTTCTGGGTTCCTGTGGCATTTAGTATTTTTTTTCGTCCTTTGCCTTTCATACTATGAATTTCTTTTTTAAGTTAAATATGTTTCATTTATGCAGCATATTGTTGGATCTCACTTCTTGATCCATTCTGCTAGTCTAGGTTTTTTTGTTTGTTTGTTTGTTTGTTTGTTTGTTTGTTTGTTTGTTTTGGTGAATTGAGACCATTTACATTGATGGTGATAAGTTATATGTATTGGCTCATCTTTTTCATATTATTTTCCTGTTGGTACCCTGTATTTCCCCCTCTGATTTTGATGCCTTCTACTTTGGTCTTGTTGCCCAGGATTGCTGTTGCTCTTCTGGGATGTATCCCCTAAGAACTTAGGAATAACAGAAGGCAGTAAGAACTTTGAGGACAACACTCATAACCCTAGGATGAATCGGTCTTCCAAAGATTTCAGGTCTGATTTGCTTTTCTCCTGAAGTTTCTAGGCTATGAGCTTGTGCACACTTCCCCAAAGAATCTGGGACAGGGACATAAGCCATAGCAGCCTATGTTGATGCATACTGGGGTCATTTGCTTTCTTTTTTTTAACAATTACAAATGATGTAGTTCTGAATTTTATGCAGAAACTTTTGTGCAGGGGATTCATTGCACACCAGTTTACATTATTACATTATCAATATTTCATGTAGCTGCAGCATCCACTTCCTACAGCAGGAATAGTTATAAAAATGATTCTTCTGTGAGCTATTTTCTTCCATTCAAGGATTAACAGTTACAAAGAGGAATAATTTTCTGGCTCCTGGGAAGTGTGGGTACTGTGGTGCCTTTTCTGTCGCAAACCCTGTCCTGTGGTCCCTGATACAGAGGTTCCTGGGAAATGTGGCTCCCTTGAGATTTTCCATGGCCCTCCTGCCTGAATATAGATGCGGATTCTGGCATCTGGTTCCTACCATAATGCAGAAGCTACTCTCATACCCCCACACCCTGCTGCACACTCAAGCCTTTGTTGGGCATGCAATGAAAAGTAAGTTGACATGGCCTCTAGCACCCCCTGGGGCCTTGGTCTAATGTTAGGGACTGTGTAGTTGAGACAGCTGGGCCTGCACTGGGACATGAAATCAATCTCTGATGTGTGTAAGGTACAGCTGTAATCCCAGGATCTGTGACTTCAGAACCCAGGAGAAATTCCAGGTGGTTTTAAGCCACATAATCTCACTTTTCTTTATGTTACATATTTTTTATACTATTATGTTTTTCTCTCATATCTCTCACTCTACCCAAAGACCTCACTTTAGTATTTTTGTTAAGAGTAGATTTGCTGGTTGTAGGCTCTCATATTTTCTTGCTCTGAAGTTATATTTTTGTGTTGTTTACTTTTAAGGATATTAATGTTGGACTTAATATTGTAGGTTGAGAATTATTTTTTTCTTTCACCACAGCAAAAAAACTGATGCATGGTAATTTTTTTTTTTTTTGCAGATAAATGCAAATCGTTGCTCCTTTGTGAGTCTTACATTTATGCTCACTTAAAATCAATTTGAAGACTTCTTAATATGTTTCTTAGAAATCTTGCTAAGTATGATAAGCTTAAATGTGGTTTACTTCACATTTATTAACTTGGAAAATGCTAATTTCTTGAAATTGCAGATTGATACATTTTCCTAGTTTTTAAAAATAGATATAATTTCAAATAGTCCAATAGAATAAAGAACCCAAAGTATATCCCATTGTGTATGTCATGAAATGGTCTCCATCAAATTTATTGAGATTATTCAGGGATAAAATAGAATGTTTAAAAATGGAATTGGAGAGCCTGGATATCCACATGAAAAAAGATGAACTTGACCCTTTATACCATGTATAAAATCTTATTCAAAGTGGATTAAAGACCTAAATATAAGGTCAAACGTTTTTTTTTTTTCAATTGAAGAAACAGAGGAAAAAAGGTTCAAGGCACTGAGACTTGTCAGTGATTTCTTTTTGTGATATAATTATAACCAACAAACCTGAAAAGAGGTAAATCAGGCATTATAAAACATACAGATGTTTGTGTATTAAAGGATACAACAAATTAATGGCAAACTACAAATGAAAGAAAATATTTATAAATTATATATGCAGATGAGGGATTACTATCTAGAATATATAAAGAACTGCAATTCAAAAATGAAATTTCAAATGACATGATTTTTAAAAATGGGCAAAAGATTTGAATAGATATGTCTCAAAATATGGTATACAAATGACCAGCAAGTATAAAGAAGCTCAGTGCCACTAAGCTTCAGAGATATACAAATCAAAACCACAATGATCAGTTAATCATATCGAATAAAACAGCCACTATTTAAAAAAGAAAGCAAGTGTTGGTGGAAAAACTGGAAGCCTACTGCCAAGTTGATGAGATTATAATAGGTAGCTATGGAACATAGCATGATGGTCCTGCAATCCACTTATGAGTGTATTCCCAAAAGAGCTGAAAATAGCTCATAAACAGATATTTGCATACTCATGTTACTAATAACACTTTTCACAGTAGTTAAAGTGTGGAACCCAAACATCCACCATTCCAACGGATGCGATCAGGCATGAAGCCCTTTCTCACCTATGTCCTATGGGTCTCAGAACTTCACATCTTCATTGTTCCTGGGTCCAGTCTTCACTGTATCTTCACCTTGCCCAGGACTACACAGGCCACCAGAGGTTATGTCACTTGACTGTAAACCCATGGTGAAGAGGACAGAATATGAGCACCTGCATTCATTTTCCTTCTGTGCCTGGTACTGAGCCTCTATTGTGCTTCCCTCCATCTCCCTTGAGGGTTCTTCTCATGTTTTGCCATTAGGCAAGACTCATTTTCATATGGAGTTAATATTGATCTGCATTCCTGGAAAAGCCTCTTTGTGTATGCCCCAAAATGAGGAAAACTGTGGCTGGATCTAGATAAAATTATGACAGTCTTAAAACTTCCTCATTGGTGAACCCAACTCCATTGTTTATTTTTTCCAGTTATAACCTTTGTGTACTTTTATATAGAACCCCAAGCAGTCATAACCAAAATAAATCTACACCCAGACATATAATAATCAATATCCCATGCATTCAGCTCAAAAACAGTATTATAAACTGCTAGAGAAAAAGTTTGCCTGTAAAAGAAAACCCATTAGAATTATGGCTGACTTCTAAACATGAACCTTCAAATCAAGAAGAGATTGGAGTGAAAATATTTCAAACCTGAAAAAAACAATTTTCAACCTAGATTGATTTACCCTGCTGTCTTAGTTACTTTTTGCTCATTGTTGCGACAAAATACCTGACTCCCAGTTAGGGGAGAAAAGGTTTATTTCTTACAGTTCTTGGAGGTTTCAGTCCATACTCTATTGGCTCCAAACAGCAAGGTGGAATAGTGGGTCATTCGTGGCTGGCTGCAAACAGCAAGGTGTGAACCAGCAAAAGAAAGACATACTTTTTCCCCACCATTATGTCATATCCTGGCTCCACCCCTAGGCAGATGTAGCATTCACACTACCAATCTGAGCACTAAACAATGAACCAGTCACAAATGCTAGATTGTGTTGAGTCCATAATTCATGAGGCTTGGGGGCCACTGACATAAACCATGACATTCCACCCCTGGCACCCAAAGACTCATGCACATCCTTAATACAAAAAACATTTAGTCTATCTCCAAGAGTTGCCAAAGTCCTAACAGGTTCAGCATTGCTGAAAATTTCAAATCCCATGTCTCCTCTGAGATCTATGGCAAACTCTTAACTGTAACCTCTGTACAAATGAAATAAGGTTAAACATTTCCAAAATGCAAAGGCACAAGATAAACATCACCATTCCAAAAGTTACAAATAGGAATACAAAGCATTGGAAACAAAGCAAATTCAACATTGAGCAGGGTGAACATTATGTCCTAGAGTTCCATGCTCAGCATTTGAAGCAGCCTGGTTGAAAGCTCCAAAAGGCTTGGGTGATTCCACCCCCATGGTTCTTGCAGGGATTTCAGCTCCCACAGCTTCTCTCAAGCCCTGTCTGCTCAGTTTTTGCAGCTTTCCTGGGGTGATCCATGTTCCTGGCTTTTCCAAACTTCTGTGATCTCCACTGCACCTTTGGCTTCACCCTTATGTTTACATATTGCTGGCCTCCCAGACCTTTTGCAATCTGGATGAGAGCTGTCTTACCCTCAGAATTTGTGCATTTTCTTTTGCACCTAAAACCACTACCATGTGGAAGCCACCAAGGTTTGCTGCCAGATGGAGCAGTAGCCAGACTTTTCTCTCTCTGGCTGTAGGGGTTGACTGCTCGAATTGCTGGACTCTGAACCTGATTATGAGGAAAAGTTTCTCTATGTTACTGCCATTCTGGAACCTGGTGTAACTGCCTCCATTTTGGAATCTCATATGGCTGCCATCATTTTGGAACTTCATGTGGCCTCTGTCGTCATTCTGGAGCATGGTCTTCTGCAGCTTTCTCTTCTGAGAAAAGACTCACTTGTGCAGTTTTGAGACAACAAAGGATGGAGACCTACTGCTTTCTGAGATGCTCCCTGGCCATCTTTTTTATTTCTCTGTTCCTTCTTAGCAATTGAAGTCTTAGCTCTATCTTTGCAATCCACAGGTTTACTGCTGTTTTGCTTCAGGCCAAACTCACAGCATTTTAAGTTATCCTGTTGGACTCTTTGCTCTTGATTTGCAACATAAATCTGGCTAAAACCCCCCAACAATAGCCATGCCACAGCCTCAACATTTGACTGTCTTGAAATTGCCTCTCCCAGATTAATCAGTCCACCACCCTTAATCTTAGTCTCAGGCAAAGTCTCTGGACATGAGAAAAATGCAGACAAACTCTTCTAAGCCATAACATACATCAACTGGAGTCAAACAACTAATGTCATTCTTTCCAACAGAAACCTCCTCAGCCTAGTCTTTACTGGCAGGTTTTTTTGTTTTACCTGCCTTCTAGTCTCCTGAGCCCTGACCAGAATTTCCTCTACAGAATAGCTTGAGCTGTTCCAGCTTTATGCATTCAGGTGACATCTCTGAACCTTTCCAAAGTCTGCCCACAAGCCATTTCCAAAGGCACTCAAACCACATGATGAGGTACAGTCACAGCAATGACCCCTTTCTCAGTACCAAATTCTTAAGTTATTTCTTACTCACTGATGAGAAAAATACCTGATGACCAAAGTTAGGGGAGAAAAAGTTTATTTCTTACAGTTCTTGGAGGTTTCCGTCCATACTCAGTTGGCTCTAAGCAGCAGGGTGGCATGGTAGGCCATTCATGGCTAGCTGCAAACAGCAAGGTGTGAACCAGCAGGAGAGAGACACACCTTCTTCCCACCATTACATCATATCCTGGCTCCACCCCTAGGTGGTTGTAGCACTCACACCACCAGTCTGACAACTAGACAATGAACCAATCACAAATGCTAGATTTGGTCAAGTCCATAATTCATGAGGCTTGGGGGCCACAAACAATGACACCTGCAAAACTATCTTTTAAAATTAATGGAGAGATAAGATACTTCCATGACAACAACTGAAATTCATGATCACAAAGCAAGCCATACTGACAGATATTCTAGATAGTGATAAACATGATCACAATTCCAAGAACAACAACAAAAGGAAACCACCAGACCAGGAAAGCAATTAAACAGAGAGAAAAATGGAGCCAGCGAACCAACAACAGGAAAGTTATATGATAAAGATTAAGTCAAAACATATCAATTATAACCATCAACACAAATGGCCTCACTTCACCATTTTAAAGAAACATTGGCAGAATGCATCAAGAAATGAGACCTAAAAATAATGCTGTAAACAAGAAAAACATTTAAATCAAAGAGAAACTCATAGACTGAAAGTCAAAGGAAGGAAAACAGTCCTCCATGAAACAGGAAAAAAGAAAATAGCAGGGATAGCTATCCTCTTTCCAGACACTGAATTTCAAAAATAATCAAAAGAGATAAAGAAGGTCCCTATGTACTCATTATAGGGAACAGTTAAAAGGGAGAAATAACAATCATACATATATATGCACCAAATATGGTAGTGCCCAGCTCTGTAAGCAAATATTAATAGAAATGAAAAGTCAAATAAGCAATAACAAAATTATAACCAAGGACCGTAATATCCCACTGTCATGAAGAGGTTGATCAACCAGACAAAAAATCATCAAAAAACAGAACTGAATCGAATATGTGAGCAATTGGGCTTAGTAGATGTTTACAAAGTATTTCACATGATAATATCAGAATGCACATTCTTCTCAGCCACACATGGGAACGGATCATATACTAACCCATAGAGCATGCTCAAGTAAGTGCGAAAGAATTGAAGTTATTCTCTTCATATTATCTGCCCATAGTGCAATGCAATAGGGAATTAATGGCAAAAGAAACCCCTAAAACTCCATGAATAATGGAAATTAAATAACACCCTCCTGAAAACCAGTGGGTCATGGATGAAATTACAGAAGAAATTAAATATCTACAATCAAATGAAAATGCAAACACTATATACAAAAACTTGTGGATGCAATGAAAGCAGTACTAAGATGAAAATTTATAGCAGTGAATTGTCACATCAGGAAAACAGAGCAAGTGCAAATAAACAATCTAATGCTACAACTAAAGATTCTTTAGTAAAAGAAAAGCAAGTCAAGCCCAAAGCCCATATACATGAGGAAATTATAAAGATTAGAGCAGAAATTAACTCAGTTCAAACTAAGAAAACAAGGCAAAGGCTTAATGAATCAAAGCATTGGTTTTTAAAAAGAATAAAGTTGATAAACCTCTACTAACCTTATCAAAAAAAGGAAAGAACTAATTCATGGAGGGAGAAAAAAGGTGAAATTATCACAAATCATATGGAAACTCAGAAGATCATCTATACTTTGAAAATCTATATACACATAGGATGGAAATGCAGAAAAATAGGTCCTAGAAATGTATGAACTACAAAAGCTGAATCAAGAAGATGCAAAACTTCTGAATAATCCAATATCAGTTACCAAAATTGATAATGTAATTAAAAACTTAACAACAAAGAAAAGCCCAGGTCCTGATAGATTCACAGTCTAAATCTACAAGAAATTTAGAAAAGATTTAATGCTGATACTCCTCAAACTCTTGAATGAAATTGAAAAGGAAGCAATTTTCCCTAACTTATTCTTAGAGACAAGTATTACCTTGATACCAAAACCAGAAAAAGACCCATCAAAAAAAAGAGAACTGTAGGCCAATCTCTCTAATGAGCATAGACACAAAAATCCTGAATAAAATATTAGCAAACAGGAGGCAGCAAATCACCAAGGAAATTATACACCATGACTAAGTGGGATTCACTCCAGGAATGTAGGGATGATTCAACACACACAAGACATTAAATGTCATACATGATATTAATAGAGCCAAAGACAAAAATCACATGGTAATCTCAGTAGATGCTGAAAAATCCTTTGATAAAATCCAATAATCATTCATGATAAAAACCCTACAAAAATTCCAAATAGATGGTTTCTACCTCAATCTGATAAAAGCCACCTGTGACAAACCAAAAGCCAACATCATACTAAATGGACAAAAACTGAAAGTTTTCAACCTAAAATCAGAGACAAGACAAGGATATCCACTATCACCACTCCTATTCAATATAGTTCTGGAAACATTAGCCAGAGCAATTAGAGAAGAAATAAATATAATAGGAATAAGGATACAAAAGGAATAAGTTAAATTACCATTCTTTGCAGATGATGCGCTACTCTACACACAAGACCACAAAGACTCCACAAAAGTCTACTAGATTTACTAAGCAAATTCAGCAGTGTAGCTGGATACAAAGTCAGCACTCAAAAACCAATAGCATTCCTGTATACAAATAACAAAGTCACTATGAGTGAAATTAGGAAACACCTTTCATGATAGCATTCCCAAACATATATATATGGGAATTAATCTAACAAAGGAATTAAGAGATCTATATACTGAAAATTACAGTTTTCTGAAAAAGGAGATTGAAGATGATCTCAGAAAATGGAACAATATTTCCTGTTCATGGATAGGTAGAGTCAACATTGTGAAAATGGACATCCTACCAAAACTATTATATAGGTTTAATGTAATCTTCATCAAAAGACCATTAGCATACCTCACAAATCTAGAGAAATCATTTGTAAAATTCATCTGGAACCAGAAGAGACCTAGAATAGCCAAAGAGATACTGGGCAACAAAGACAAGGCAGGAGCCATCACAATTCCTGGCTTGAAATTATGCTATAAAGCTACTGCAATAAAATCAGCTTGGTACTAGGAAAAAAGACCTGAGGATCAACAAAACATAATAGAAGATATAGACACAACTACAAACACACTTAACCAACTTATCTTTGATAAAGGGGACAAACATGTTCACTGGAAGAAAGATAGCCTCTTTAATAAATGGTACTGGAAAAATCTTGATTTCCACATGCTGAAAACTTGAGCTAGACCCATGCCTTTCACCATACACTAAACTAAAATCAAAATTAATGAAGGATTTAAATATTAAAAAAAGAAACACAAAATCTGCTGGAAGACAAAGTAGGTAAAAATCACAAGGATATAGGTATGAGCAGAGAGTTCATGAACAAAAACCAAACTGCACGGGAAGTACTTCAAAGAATCAGCAACTGGGATCTCATCTTATTAAAAATTTTCTGCATAACAAAGGAAATCACCAACATAGTGGGAAAAAATCACACAGCTTGGGACAAGATTTTTGCCAACAGTCTCACAGAAAAAGACTTCTATCTAGAACATATAAAGAATTGGAAAAAATCAGGCTCCCCAAATTCAAAGACTGAATCAAAAAATTGGCATCTGAGATGAATACACATTTCTCAGATGAAAAAATACAAATGGCAAATAAATACAAGAAAAAATATCCAAAATCATTGGTCATTAGAGAAATGCAAATAAAACAACACTGAGATTTCATCTCACTCCAGAAAGAATGGCCAAGTTCAAGACATGAACCAATACAAATGCTGGAAGGGCCACGGTGGAAAAATAAACACTTTTGCACTGCTGGTTGGAGTGTAGACTGGTGCAATCATTGTGAAAATCAGTGTGGAGATTTCTCAAAAATCTAGGATTAGAGGTCCCATTTGACCCAGCTATCCTGCTTTGGGGCATTTTCTCATAAGAATTGAAAACATCCTACTTCAGTGATATATGCTCACCCATGTTTATATCAGCACAATTTGTAATAGCTAAATCTTGGAAACAACCCAAGTGCCCATCAATGGAGGAATAGATAAAAAGGATGTGGTATTTTTATACACAATGGAGTACTACTCAGGTATAAAGAAGGATCGACTCAAGGCATTTGTAGGTAAATGGATGTGACTTGGGACCATACTCATAAATGAAATAAATCAGACTCACATGTTTAAATACTGGATTGTCTCTCTTGTGCAAGAAACTGAAAGAGTAAATAAGATACAAAATCTACAAGAGATATTATGAAAGTGTAAGAAACTACTCAAGGGGGGAAAAAAACTAGGATGGGAAAAGGAGAAAAGGAAGGGAACAGAAAAAATATGTAAATTTATATATACATATATATGATAGCTAAGATAATTATATTACTAATTTTTTATTTAAAGAGAAAAAACCAAAAAGGTAGAAATATTACAGAATTTCAAAAAAGATAAACAGTAAGAAATCACTAGTTGATAAATTACATATTGTTCTTTTAGAAATAGTTGTTCAAGTTACAAAATTAAAGCACACAAGGTGGACACTCAAGCAGTGAGACTGCAAACAGATCTGTTCAAAAATCCAATAAGAACTTAGGAATATGGTTATCAATCCTAGACACTTAAATATACATGCAGTTATATCTTTTATAGCACTTCCTATTTCCTCTTTTTTTACAATAGCAATTATACATTTTAAAAATTTTATTTAAAGAGAAGAAAAAAGAAAAACAATAAAGGGTAGCAACAATACAGAATTCTAAAAGAAAGAAAGAGAAAAAAGAAAAAACCACTAAGAAATCACTAGTAAATAAATTACATATTGTCATCTTGGATGTAGTTGTTCAAGTTACAAAGTTAAAGGATAAAGAGTATATGTTCAAACAGTGAGACTGCAAACAGTTTTGCTCAAAGATCCAACAAAGATTCAGCAATATGGTCATCTATTTTACACACTCAAATAAACATGCAGTTATATCCTTTAGAGCACTTTCTTTTCCTCTCTTTTTTGCAATAGCAATTTCACATTTTGGTTTTATTACACTTATAGTTCTTATTTACTTTTTACACTAAAGACACAATATGATATTTATACATATGATTCTTATTTATTTCACTAATGAGGATAGTCTCAAGTTGTCTCCATTTGCCTATGAAGGCCTCAAGGTCATCCATTTTTATAGCTGAGTAATATTCCATTGTATAAAAATGCCACATCTTTTTCATCCACTCTGCAGTGGATGGGTATCTTGGTTGTCTCCAAGATTTAGCTACTACAAATTGTGCCACTATGAACGTGGATGCACATATATCACTGTGATATGAACTTTTCAGTTCTTCTGGGAAAATATCCAGGAAGGGAATGGCTGAATTGAATGGAGCTTCCAATCCTAGTCTTTTGAGAATTCTCCATATGGATTTCCATAGTGGTTGCAACAGTCTACATTCCCACCAATAGTGAAGCAGTGTTCCCTTTTCCCCGCAGCCTCACCAACATTTGTTTTCAGTTGATTTCTTGATGGCCACTATTCTTTCTGGAGTGAGGTGAAATCTGAACGTTGTTTTAATTTGCATTTCTTGAATGACCAGTGATGGTGAACATTTCTTCATGTATTTATTTACCATTTATATATCTTCCTCTGAGAACTGTGTGTTCATCTCAGATGCCCGTTTTTGGAGAGGGTCTTTGAATATGGGGGCTTGATGTTTTTCAATTCTTTATATATTCTGGATATAAGTCCTTTGTCTGAGGGACTGCTGGCTAAAATTCTTCCCCACTTGGTAGGTTTTCTTTTCACTCTGTTGGTGATTTCTTTTCAATAATATGAGATTATGTTATCAATTCAATTATTTCACTGAAAAGAACAGTTAATACTCTATGGTCTGATTAATTTTGCATGTCTAATCTGGTAATCTAAACAGCTCTTTTGAAGATAACAATTTGTAATATAATAACCAGTATTAAATTCCTATCATCTTGTGAAAGACTACAGTGTTATGGTTTTGGGTTTTTTGTTATTGTAGTTGTTGTTTGCCTCTTGTTTTTTGTTTTCTAAGTATTATTCTTTTTAAAATAAATAAATAAATGTACTCCAAACTATTCTCTGTATTAAATAAAATTACAATTAAATTGTTAATTAGTAGTAAGAGTAATCAACTTAATTTAACAATTCATTTTAGTTAAATAACTGACAATAATTTTAACACTAATATTTAAAAATTCAGAATGCTTCTGAGAATCACATACACTAGAACTTAAAGAGAAATTCAGAAATTGAGAATAAGAAATTGGAGAGACTTGAAGAAATGAAACTGACAGAGAAACAGAAGAAAACACAATCATGCATGTAATGACGGGTTGCTATTCAGAATCTCTTAAAAGCTCCAATGATAAAGGCAATAAACATTAAAATATGGGCCAAAGATATGAACATATGTCTTCTAAAAAGACAAGCAAGTGGTCACAAACATAAAAAGAGATGTTCACCTTCATCAGTTACTACAGGAATGCCAATTTATCAACATTTTTAAAAGCAACAAATGCATCCAGGTTCACAGATGAGCGCTATTTCTCTGTTGTATCAGCAGAGTTGCCATACTTGCAGCCAACATGGCACAGGCATAGGGACACATAAGATGAAGAAGCGAGGGCCCCAGTGATGGCCTTCTGTTTCAACCTCTAAAACACACACAGAAAAGTGTTAGACCAGAGTATGTTATAAGAAGTGTCTGAGTTTGAGTTTCCTTCAGTGTCAGCAGTGCATGATATGAGGCTGTCTTGTGTGGACTGTGGAAACCCTGGATCATGGTGGTGATGACAGAAATTGAGAAAACCAGCTATAGTCTCACACATTTCACAGAAGACAAGGGACACAACACTGAGCATGACAGGTAACAACTGTGCATCCTGCACAGGACAAGTAAATCTGGATCTCTATACAAACCTAAGTGTGCTTTCGTGGAAAAATGCAATAGAATAAGGCCCAACATCTGACATCATGAACTAGGTAAATCATCAAGAGAAAATGCCAAGTTTCCAACCTTAATCTTGAATATTCTGACTCTGATTTATAAATTGGTTATCACTGTATCTTTTAACCATTTGACAACATTAAATGTACAAATGTGAACAGCTGAATTGCTTCCTATAACCCAATAACTCAAACACAAAACCAGAAGTTAAAATTCATGAAAGACACAGAAATGTATGAGCCAAAGAAAGAGAATGAGCCAAAGAAGAGAATATGTGCAAAAAATGGAAACAATTGTTAGAAATGGTGATACACACCTGTAATCTCAGCAATTTAGAGGTCAAGGCAGGAGGATCACCCTGACTCTGAGGCCAACCTGGGCTACATAAGAAAGTTCAAGGCCAGTGTGAGCTACATAGTGAGACTCTTTCTCAAAAAAGATTGGAAAATATCATTGGAAACATTTAAATTCTGAAACAGATAAAAACACTTCTTATAACTGATACCTAAAATAATTCTTCTGAACTAGTCCTTTAAATTCTTATTTCCTCACTTTAAGAATAAAGAAAAGTTTTCCCCCCTCTCAGAGTGATTTCCATCACTGATGTTTTTCTCTATAGAAACAAAATACCAAGTTTCCAAGCCCATTCTGTTCACCCAGGCAGAAAAATGTTGACCATATTCCATAAAATGTTGTAGACTGGGAGCACATCTGCCTGAGCTGAAAGTTTTTTGCCTACTGATTTTTGTTTTGTTTTGTTTTGTTTGTACCAGAAATCAAAACTCATGACCTCATGCTTGCCAGGCAGGCACTTATGCCACCGAGCTAAATCCCAGATATACCTTCTGTTTTGTTTGCCAACATCTGCAGGAGTGCATTTCAATGCCTACATCACTTCAGTGTGTAAAGGCAACATTTGGTATTAAGAAAGCAGAGGAAGTAACTGATGAAATACAGAAATACAGTCTTTGTATTATAAAAACCTGGCTTAAAAAGTATATTAAACATGGCACAATTGCATCTTCAAAGAGGAAGGAAGTGGGGAGAAGAGAGAGGATGTACAACAACCATGAGATTCTCTTGAACTCAACTGAGAAAGACTTCATCGTCATCTTACCATGGATAAATCCCTAGACAATGAACGAATAATAATACTAGACTCAGTTGCCTCCATGACTGCATGGGGCTTTGGGATGATATTTAAACAAGCCATAACAATGCTTATGTTCAAAACTCAAAGCAGTAGTACTCAAGGGTGATAACTGTGCAGTGATGATCTGTGTCCGCCTGGAATTAGTTGATGGTTATTTTCATTGTTCCAATGGTGAGATGCAAAAAATAACCAGTAATAACATTTTTCCAAAAAAAATCTCCTAAAGCAGGAGAATACAAACCCTTCTCACAAGTATAACTTGTGGAAAAAGTACACACTGAGAAATCCCTTCTTTCATGAATTTTAACCTCATTTGACATAATGGGTACTTGAGAGATAGCTATGTAAACATACATTTTAATTCAAATGATTCAAGACTACTAATTTTAATTGAGAGCAGATAAAAAGAATAAGATGAAGAAAGAAGAAAAGCAACAGATGATATCATGGAGAACCTCAAGCAAGTGTGAGAGGAATTGGGTTTCTACAGTGTGTGGTTCATTCTGCTCCTAACAGGAAATAGCCTCATTTCATGTGAAAGTCACTTAAGGATCTCACTTCCAAAAAGCAATACCATCACTTTCCACTATGATTTATGTGGCTCAGATTTCAGGTCAGCTGTGTCTTGTTAAAGGAAAAGCTAATCACTGGTGTACTCTGTGATACCATCTTGGACAATGTCACAGTGACAGTGTGAGTCTGCCCTGTGACTGGGAAGAGACACTGAGCCCTGATTTATAGCTCTTTTATCCCCTAGTCTCCTTTTCCACCAGATCAGTGATTTTTCCAGTCAATTTTAGATCCATGAGAGTATCTCCCCCAGGGTCTCAAGTTGCATCCATTTACTTATTAAAGCCTTGAGTTTATCCTTCTTTATAGCTGAGTATTATTCTACTGTATAAAAATACCACATCTTTATTATCCATTCTGTGGTTGATGGGCATTTGGGGTTGTTTCCAAGATTTAGCTATTAGGAATTATGCTGCTATAAACATAGGTAGACATATATCACTGTGGTATGATATTTTCAGTAATTCTGGGAAAATACCCAGAAGGAGAATAGCTGGATAGACTGGAGCTTCCAAACCTAGTCTTTTGAGGAATCTCCACATTGATTTCCACTGTGGTTGCACCAATATACACTCCCACCAATCGTGCAGAAGTGCTCCTTTTCCCCATACCCTCTCCAGCATTTGCTATTGGTTGATTTCTTGATGATAGCCATTCTTTCTGCAGTGAGATGGAATGTCAGTGTTGTTCTAATTTGCATCTCTCAAACGATCAGTGATGATGAACATTTCTTCATATATTTATTTGCCATTTTTACTTCCTCTGAGAACTGTGTATTCATCCTGGATGCCCATTTTTGATTGGGTCTTTGAAATTTTCTTTTCTATAATTTGTTTTGCTCTTTACTGATATCCAGATCATCCAAATACTCATAAAAGTGCTTTTTCTATTGTTTGTGTCACATATTTGAAACTAAACAGTTTACTGTACAATTCTTAAATCCAACAACGTTGCATTATGTAAGCCCACTTCAGTATCAAAGCCAGGGCATTAACATCCATGCAGTATCATTATTTCCTCCGTGGGCAACATTCAAAATTATGTGGGCATGGTTTGCAGCATTCTAGACCACTGTACCTAGCAACAGCCCATGAAGAAAATATTAATACTTATATCAACTTGCCCCAAGTTTTCTGGAGAATCACTCTAGTTTCTAACCTAACACTAATAACAGAAAGCAAAATACATGCCCATATCTTATCCCATAGTATGATCAGCCTCCACATGGCCAATGTACAATTTCCTGGAGAGGGCATCCCTACTGCCTTCCCCTGTTCATGAGCTGTGTGACCAATCCTTTGAGAGAAAAGCAATGAATTTGGGTCACAAATAAAATATATAGTATAACTAATGTACCTAACTAACAAAACTTATTTTATTATGGCATTTTCCCCCTAGGCCACAGGGTGAATAAGATTTTCAACTTCTCTGTCTGTTGTGAGGCCAGTTAGTTGTTGGTAGCTGCTCCCCTTGCTATCACAAGTTGTGAATACATAGCCTTTGAGTATTCTCTCTTGATTTGTCTTTATTTTCACAGATATCCAGAGACATTATAAAGGTAAGTGCAGCAAAGACACTTGAAATAATTTTCACTGTGTGATGAATTAGACAAGTGATGATTTGATGTAGCATTCCATGTGTTTCATTTTGGTTTTCCTCTTAGGTTATCCTTATGCCAGCAAGTGATAGATCTTCCTAAGAAGGTACAATGAGCTCAATAATCTTTTCAAGAAGAAATCCTAGCATTGAAAGTGCATCAAAAGTGGAGGCTATAAGACCTAAACCCAGAACATCACCAAAGCTGAGTAAGAGCGTTATTTAATGGAGTTATAAATGTACTGGAACTATAGCCTGAGCACTGGACAAATTTCAATGCCTTGCTGATATTTCTGCTGTTCTAGGGCCAGTTACTGAAACAAGAATTGTGATATTTATAAGCAGATGTACAAACCAGCTGAGTGACAGAGGGACCAATGTACTTAGTGGTTCTGAGTTTCAGCTTCATGCACCTGGTGTTGCTGGTACTGACTATGAGAAAATTGGAAGCAACACAGGAGGTACATAATGTACAGGGAATTCCCCCTAGACACTTAATAAGGGTAGAGCACAAGTTTACATTCAGTGTCATCCAGGAAATGATTCAATCCAAAGTCTTCCATTGTCTGAGGAATTCCTCTTGAGGTAATAACCATGGAGTTGCCTAAAATCCTGCTTTAAAATTAGGTCTTTGGGGTATCCTGGGAAGATGGTGGATTGCTAGGTAGCATGGTAGAGAGCCTCTCTGAGATAAACAACTGAGATGCTAGAATTTAACACCATGGAGAAGACCAGATGAAAGGAGAGGGATCCTCACAACCCAGGAAGAAACTGAAGAAAAAGAAAAAAGAAAGAAAGAAGAAAGAGATAAAGAGAGAAAGAAGAAGAAGAAGAAGAAGAAGAAGAAGAAGAAGAAGAAGAAGAAGAAGAAGAAGAAGAAAAGAAAGAAAAGAAAGAAAGAAAGAAAGAAAGAGAGAAAGAGAAAGAAAGAAAGAAAGAAAGAAAGAAAGAGAGAGAGAGAGAGAGAGAAAGAGAAAGAAAGAAAGAAAGAAAGAAAGAAAGAAAGAAAAAAGAAAGAAAGAAAGAAAGAAAGAAAGAAAGAAAGAAAGAAAATGGATAGAAGGCTGGAGCTAGATGCACTCACACCAGAGCCAGTCCTGTGCTGTGCTGGGTGCATGTCAGATGACTCATGGTTGAGCTAAAGTTGCAGTCATGCCAAAATCGGGGATTGGTGAGCCAGAGGCCCTTGGCAGGAGGATGTACCACAGTGGAGAGCAGAACTGGCATGGAGGGCTGCACTAACCCATGGTGAGTGCTAGGAATTTGGTCCCATGGAAGGGGTGACTGGCTGGACGATCTATTGGAGTTGGGCAGGATGGGCCTGAATCCACAACCACAGTGGTGTCAGTCGGCCACTCCTGGCCCAAAGCAGGCTAGTGGGATCTGCTTGGGCTGGGTCATGCCTCTGGTTGGGACCCAATAGTGAGGGATGAAACTGTCCCAAACCTGTGACATCTGCGTAGTACAGACTAATGTGATGAAGGCACTCACTGATTGATGGGCTCAGAAGAGAGGGGCCAGTACACATCAATCACTACATACACTTCACAGATCAACAACAAACTGGAGAGAGCAGCAATCTCCTAACCAGCACACTTCAGAAAAATCATAAGCAATATGGAAAGTACCTGAGATCTCCACCATACATCTGTCTGAAAGAAACCAGAAACATGACAAGCGAAAGAAACAAGAAAAAGCCACTGATCCAGGGAAAATAAGTCCAGGAGAGGTAAATACAGAAGAAATCAATGGCAGCAAACATGTAATATCAGACACAGCATCAGTGGACATAAATACTTTTGTGACCTCATAGATGAACTTAGAACTGAAATTCTAATTCAAGTGAAGCAAGATATAAGAAGATTAATAAAAGAAATGCTAAGTACCTCTCAAGAAGACACAGATGGAAGAATGGAGGAACCCAGAAAAAGGAGAGAAACCTTTGATGAAGAGTATAAACAAAATCTAGAATACATGAAACAGATCCAAAGAGATTACCAGGAAATTAAAAACTCCATTGAAAGCTGGTCAAGTTGCTTGACAGAAACTAAAGTTAGACTTTCAAAACTTGAAGATAGATTTGTAATATGAGATCATGAAAGGAAAGATATCTTAAAAATAATAAGGAACCAGGAATTAACAATACAAAGGCTACAAGGTGACAAGAGGAGCTATAACTTAAGAATAAAAAATGTCAGTGAAAAAGCAGGGGTAAACACAAATGAAATACAAGGGCTATTCACAGAAATGATTAAGGAAAACTTCCCAAGTATAGGAAAAGGAAATGATATTCAGATAAATGAGGCATCCAGAACTCTAGCCAGCTACAACCAAAACAGATCTACACCCAGACATATAATAATCAAGATTGCAGAAATTCATCACAAGAACAGAATATTAAAAGTGGTCAGAGAAAAGAAACAGATCACCTCTAAAGGAAAACCCATCAAAATCACAACAGACTTCTCAACACAAACCATCAAATCAAGAAAAGCTTGGAGTGAAGTATTCCAAGTTCTGAAAGAAAAAACCTCAAACCCAGATTGAGGTACCCTGCAAAACTGTCTCTCAGAAATAATGGAGAAACAAGATGTTTCCATGACATAGATGGAGAAACAAGATGTTTCCATGACAAAGAGGAACTGGGGGAGTTCATGATCACCAATCCAAACCTACAAAAAATATGGGAGGATATTCTAGAGAGAGAGAAAAAAAATCACCAGGATTCCAGGAACAGTTGCAGAGAGGCCTCAATGAACAGGGCAGACAGTGAAATGAAGGAGAAAACTAGACAACCAACAGCAGAAAAATAGCATAGGAGAAATGAGGCAGAGAAGATTGGCTATATTTAACAACCTTGGAATGAAGTTCTAAAGAAAAACAACTTTCAACCCAGACTGATGTATCCAGCAACTCTCAAAATTGATGGAGAAATAAGACACTTCCATGACAAAGAACGTCTAAGGAAATTTAGGACCACCAAACCAGCTCTCTAAAATGTTATGAAGGAAATCCTAGAAAGAGATAATGAGGACTACACCTCCATGAACCCGAACAGAAGGAATCCACCAGGAAAGACTAACAATTAGATGGAAGGGAAAAACGGTGGGGGAGAGCCAACAGTGGGAAAATAACCTGACAAGGATAAGCCAATATCCATCAGCTTTAACCATCAATGTTAATGGTCTCAGTTCACCAGCCAGAAGACACAGACTGGGGCTGGGAATTTAGCTCAGGGGCATAAGCACCTACCTGGCAAGCGCAAGGTCATAAGTTTGATCACTGGTGTAGAAAAAAAAAAAAACAGAAGACACAGTCTGGCAGAATGGATCAAGAAGCAAGATCCAGCAATATGCTGCATACATAAACACATTTAATTCAAAAAGAAATTCATAGACTGAAAGTCAAAGATGGTAAACAATACTCCATGCAACAGGAATCCAGAAAACAGCAGGGATAGCTATTCTATTTGCATACAAAGTGAATTTCAAACCAAGACTGATTAAGAGAGATAAAGAAGGTCACTACATCCTTGTAAAGAGAACAATGCAAGAGATAACAATCATAAATATATATGCAACAAATATCAGTGCACCCAGCTATACAAAACAATTACATGACATGAAAAAACAAGTAAACCCTAATACAATTGTATTGGAAGACCTCAATACCCCACTGTCACAAAAAGACAGATCAAATAGACCAAAAAAGTAAATAATGAGGGCCCACCCTGCCAGCGGGAACTCAGCGGAAGTCTGAATCAGGGGTAGCCTGCCCAGAACCCCACCGTAGGCCTGCCCTGCCACCAGGAACTTAGCAGAAGCCTGCATCAGGGGTAGGCTGCCAAGAATCTCCACCGTGGGCCTACCCTTCGAGCAGAAACTCAGCAGAAGTAGGCTGCCGAGAACATCACCGTGGGCCCACCCTGCCACTGGGAACATAGTAGAAGCCTGCATCAGGGGTAGGCTGCCCAGAACCTCCACCGAGGGCCTGCCCTGCCACGGGGAACCCAGAGCAAGCCCGCCTCAGGGGTGGGCTACCCGGAACCTCCCCTGTGGGCCTACCCCGCCACCGGGAACATTAAGGAGGCCCGTCCAAGACTGAAAACTGCCCTAGACTGCTACAGATGGGCGCGCCCTCCCACCTGGAGCATCAGAAGATCTCAGCAGGCTGCAGTTAGTGTGAGAAAATTTGGAACTTTGCTCCCAGGTGGTGAACTTCAGACTACACCAGAATGACTGTATCAATGTGGTGAGTATACCCCTAAAATAGAGGTGTACAGGGGATAAATAAGGCCAGTAGTAAAACCCCCTCCAACTAACTGTAAGACTTTGGTGTGTCTGAAAAGAGGATGTGTGATCCCCTCCTACACATAGAAAACATCAGGCAGAGTGAAAATGACAACAAAAAAGCAAAATGCAGTCTCAAACATATAGTTCACCAGAAGCAAGTATAGGAGACATTGAAATAGAGGACCCCAAAAGTAATACACTGGGAATCTCGGAAAGGATAGCCAGTGAAATAAAAAAACAACTGCATCAGGCTATAGAGGAAATCAAATTAGAGGTCGTCTCCCATGTAAAGATAGAAATAACAACTTTAGTAAAGGAGTTGTTGAATGCAGCTAAAGAAGAACCAGAGAAAAAAGTACATGAGCATGGGAAACTGACTGAAACTTTGAAAGAACAATATAGGAAACAAGCAGAATTCATGAAACAAACTCAAAGAGACATCCAAAAAACAAAAAATTCTATTGAAAGCATGCAAAACCACCTAAAGGAAGCTGAGGATAGGATTTCATACCTTGAGCACAGGATCACAGTTAGTGATCAGAAAAGGATAGAACTTTTAAAAATAACAAAGCAGCATGAAATGACAATCCAGAAGCTTCATGATGATGCCAAGAGCAACAATATAAGAATTATGGGCATGAGCGAAGATACAGGGGTGCAGGCAAATGACATACATAAAGTACTTAAACAAATAATAGCAGAAAATTTCCCAAACATGGGAAAAGAATCTGATATGCAGATAAGTGAGGCATATAGAACACCAAACAGTCACAATCAACATAAATCCACACCCAGACACATAATAATTAAGATCTCAGACATACAGCATAAAAACAGAATATTAACAGCTGTCAGAGAAAAGACACAACTCACCTATCAAGGAAAGCCCATTAGAATCATGGCAGACTTTTGAGTATAAACCCTCAAGTCAAGAAGATCTTGGAGTGAGGTATTTCAAGCCCTGAAAGAAAACAATCTTCAACCCAGACTGATGTACCCAGCAAAACTTTCATTCAAATTTAATGGAGAAACAAGATACTTCCATGACAAAGAACAACTGAAGACATTCATGTCCACCAAACCAACGCTAGAAAGAGTACTGAAAGATGTACTAGATAGAGATAAAAATGACCACAATCTCCAAAACAACAAGAGAAAGAAACCATCAGGTAGGATAAGCAATTAAATAAGAGGAAAAGCAGAAAGAAACAACTGGAACATAACATGGCAAAGTCGAGCCAGTACATACCAGTGATATCCATAAATATAAATGGCCTCAATTCACCTATAAAAAGAAATAGATTGACAGAATGGATCAAGAAACAGGACCACACAATATGCTGTATACAAGAAACACATCTGACCCAAAAGGAAGCTCATAGGTTAAAAGTCTAAGGATGGAAAACAGTATTCCATGCAACAGGAACCCAGAAAAAAGCAGGGGTAGCTATTCTATGCACACAACGTGAACTTCAAACCTAAAGTGATTAAAGGAGATAGAGAAGGTCACTACATACTTGTTAGTGGTAAAATTTAAGAGGAAGAACTAACAATTATACATATGTGCCAAATACAGGAGCACACAACTATATAAGACAGATACTAATGGACATGAAAAACCAAAAACACAAGAACACAATTATAACAGGAGATCTTAACAGCCCATTGTCACAAAGAGATAGATCAATTAGACAAAAAGTCAGCAAAGAAATAACAGAACTGAATCATACCTGTGAGCAATTTGACTTAGTAGATGTTTACAGAGTGTTCCACACAACCACATCAGAATACACATTCTTCTCAGCTGCACATGGGACATTCTCCAAAATAGACCATATATTATCCCATAAAACATTCTTAAGTAAATGCAAAGGTATTGAAATCATACCATACATAATATCTGACCATAGTGCACTGAAATTGGAAATTAATGGCAAAAGAAATTGTAAAA
Source organism: Hydrochoerus hydrochaeris (assembly GCA_004027455.1). Taxonomy (NCBI): domain Eukaryota; kingdom Metazoa; phylum Chordata; class Mammalia; order Rodentia; family Hydrochaeridae; genus Hydrochoerus; species Hydrochoerus hydrochaeris. The sequence goes on along the minus strand of PVLA01010384.1, from coordinate 17,472 downwards.
CCTACACAAATACATGGAAATTAAATAACAGCCTTTTGAACAACCAGTGGGCTACAGATGCAATTAAAGAAGAAATAAAACAATACCTACAATTCAATGAAAATATAGAAACAACATACTGTAATCTGTGGGATGCAATGAAAGCAGTCTTAAGAGGGAAATATATAGCAATAAGCTGTCATATCAAGAAAACAGAATGAGCACAAATAAACAACCTAATGCTCCATCTCAAGCTTCTAGAAAAAGAAGAGAAAGCTAAACCCAAACCTCATAGAAGAGAGGAAATTGTAAAGATCAGAGCAGAAATCAATGCAATTGAAATTTTAAAAAAAATACAAAGAATTAATGAGTCAAAAAGCTGGTTTTTTGAGAGAAGAAACAAAATTGACAAACCACTAGCTAACCTTATCAAGAGAAAGAAAGAAAAAACACAAATTCATGCAATAAGAACTAAAAAGGGAGAAATTACTACAGATCCCATGGAAATTCAAAAGATCATGAATACCTACTTTGAAAATCTCTACTCACATAGAGTGGAAAACACAGAGGAAATGAACAGATTTCTAGAAACATATGAAATACCAAAGCTCAATCAAGAAGATATAGCAATTTTGAACAACCCAATATCAGCTATTGAAATTGAAAATGTAATTAAAAACTTACCAACAAAGAAAAGTCTAGGTCCTGATGGATTCACAGCTGAATTCTACAAAAAATTTAGAGAAGATTTGTTGCCATTACTCCTTAAACTCTTCAATGAAATTGAGAAAAAAGCAATCCTCCATAAATCATTCCTGGAGGCAGGTATTACTCTGATACCAACACCAGAGAAAGATGCAACCAAAAAAGAGAACTATAGGCCAATCTCACTAATGAACATTGATGCAAAGATTCTCAACAAAATACTGGCAAATAGAATGCAGCAAATCATCAAGAAGATTATGCATCATGACCAAATGGGGTTCATTCCAGGAATGCAGGGATGGTTTAACATGCGCAAATCAATAAATGTAATGCACCACATTGACAGAGCCAAAAAGAAAAACCACATGGTCATCACAATAGATGCAGAAAAAGCTTTTGGCAAAGTCTAACACGTGTTCATAATAAAAACCCTTCAGAAACTCGGAATACACGGTGTCTACGTCAACCTTATAAAGGCCATCTATGACAAACCAACAGCCAACATTATACTAAATGGACAAAAACTGAAAGCTTTCACTTTAAAATCAGGAACAAGACAAGGATGTCCAATCTCACCACTCCTTTTCAACAATTCTGGAAACACTGGCCAGGGCAGTCAGACAAGAGGGAGAAATAAAAGGAGTAAAGATAGGAAAGGAAGAAGTTAAATTATCAATATTTGCAGGTGACATGATACTCTATATTGAAGAGCCAGAAAACTCCATTAAAAGACTGCTAGAGGTAATAAACAAGTTCAGTAGTGTAGCTGGATCCAAAGTCAATGCTCAAATATCAATAGCATTCCTGTACACAAACAAAAACTCACTGAGAGAGAAATTATGGAAATATAGCCCTGTACAATAACATCTAAATGAAATACTTAGGAATCAACCTAACTAAAAATGTCAAAGACCTATATGCTGAAACTTTTACTACTCTGAAAAAGGAGATTGAGGAGGATATTAGAAAATGGAAAGACATTCCTTGCTCTTGGTTAGGAAGAACCAACATTGTGAAAATGGCTATACTCCCAAAACTGTTATACAGGTTTAACGCAACCCAATCAAAATACCATTGACATACCTCACAGATCGAGAGAACACACTACTAAAATTCATTTGGAAACAGAAGAAACCTAGAATAGCAAAGGCAATTCTAGGCAATAAAAGCAAGGTGGGAGGCATCTCAATTCCTGGCTTGAAACAGTACTAGAAAGCCACAGTGATAACATCAGCTTGGTACTGGCAAAGAAATAGACCTGAGGATCAATGGAACAGATTAGAAGATGCAAGCACAACTACAAAGACACTCAGCCACCTGATATTTGACAAAGAGGCTAAATATGTCCACTGGAAGAAGGATAGTCTCTTTAATAAATGGTGTTGGAAAAATTGGCTCTCTACATGCCAAAGACTGAAACTAGATCTATGAATATCACCATGCACAAAACTAAAGTCTAAATGGATCAAAGACCTCAATATTAAAATGGAAACACTAGATCTACTGGAAGACAAAGTAGGTAGAAGTCTTGGAGACATAGGGGTAGGCAGAGAAATTCATGAACCAAAAGCTAAGTGCACAGGAAGCACTTCTAAGAATCAACAAATGGGATCTCATATTATTGAAAAGTTTTGCACTTCAAAGGAAATCACCAACAGAATGAAAAGAAAACCAACAGAGTGGGAAAAATTTTATCCAGCAACCCCTCAGACAAAGGACTTGTGTCCAGAATATATATAGAGAATGGAAAAGCATCAAGCCCCCCAAATTGAAAGACCCTCTCCAAAAATGGGCATCTGAGATGAACACACAGTTCTCAGAGAAAGATATACAAATGGCAAATAAATACATGAAGAAATTTTCACCATCACTGGTCATTCGAGAAATGCAAATTAAAACAGCATTGAGATTCCACCTCACTCTGGAAAGAATAGTGACCATCAAGAAATCAACTGATAATAAATGCTGGTGAGGCTGCAGGGAAAAAGGAACACTGCTCCACTGTTGGTTGGATTGTAGACTGGTGCAACCATTATGGAAATCCATATGGAGAATTCTCAGATTAGGATTGGAAGCCCTATTCAATCCAGCTATCCCCCTCCTGGGTATATTCCCCAAAGAACTGAAAAGTTCATATCACAGTGATATATGTGCACCCATCTTCATAGCGGCACAATTTGTGATAGCTAAATCCTGGAAACAAACAAGATGCCCATCAACTGCAGAGTGGATGAAAAAGGCATTTTTATACAATGGAATATTACTCAGCTATAAAAATGGATGATCTTGAGGCCTTCATAGGCAAATGGAGACAACTTGAGACTATCCTCATTAGTGAAATAAGTAAGAATCATATTTATAAATATCATATTGTGTCTCTAGTGTAAAAAGTAAACAAGAACTACAAGTGTAATAAAACCAAAATGTGTAATTGCTATTGTAAAAAAGAGAGGAAAAGAAAGTGCTCTAAGGGATATAACTGCATGTATGTTTGAGTGTGTAAAATAGATGACCATATTGATGAATCTTTGTTGGATCTTTGAGCAAAATTGTTTGTAGACTGACTGTTTTAATATTTATTATGTACCCTTTGACTTTGTAACTTGAACAACTACATCCAGTATGCCAGTACATAATTTATAAATTTCTGATTTCTTAGTGGGGCTTTTTCTCATTCTCCTTTTTCTTTCTTTCTTTTAGAATTGTGTATTGTTGCTACCTTTTTTCTGTTTTGCTTTTTTTTCATCTCTTTAAATAAAATTTTTTAAATGTATAATTGCTATTGTAAAAAAAAGAAATAGGAAGTGCTATAAAAGATATAGCTGCATGTATGTTTAGATGTGTGGGATTGATGACCATATTTCTAGGTTCTTGTTGGATTGTTAAACAGATCTGTTTGCACTCTCACTGCTTGAGTATCCACTTTGTGTGCTTTAATTCTGTAACTTGAATAACTATTGCTAAAAGAATAATATGTCATGTATCAACTAGTGATTTCTTACTATTTATCTTCTTTTCTTGAAATTCTGTAATATTTCTATCTTTTTCCTGGTTTTTTCTCTTTAAATAAAAAAATATGGAAAAAGTCAATAATGAAATATTAGAACTAAATCAAACTTTTACGCAAATGGTCTTAATAGATGTCTACAGAGTGTTCCAACCCACAGCATCAGAATACACATTCTTCTCAGCTGCACATAGGACATTCTCCAAAATATGCCCTGCTTCTTTCAGCCTTTCTCTCCTTATGCTTCTTTCACACAGAGACAAAGGGCTATTCTCAGTCCCATGCACTGTTCACTCCTCCTGGTCCTTGCTCTGTGTTCCTCTTCTACTGACAAGTTTCTGTCCTCTCAGGTGGTTTGTTGCAAGATGCAGTGGGAAGCCTTTTGGCCCTCTGCTTCTGTTGTTGCTGTCCAAAGTTAGTTCCAATTCTTACTCCTCTCCCAAAAGGGGAGTGCTAACTTCCCACTTAATGCTTTGCAAAGTCCATTCCCTCCAATATCTGCTTCAGGTGCAATCTGTAAGTTTGTTGGTGAGCCATTGAGTTCCTTTCTACTCCTTTCCCTGGGGTGGGGATGGCCTCAGAGTGCACAGTCCCATGGTGCAAGGCTGTTTAATTTCCATACCTCTCTAATCACAGGTCACAGGGGAAAGTTTAACTGTTCCATTTTCTACAAACCCTTGTAGTCTTTAATCTTGTGGCTAGAGGTTCTAGTTAGGGCTCTGCTGTGCAAATGGGAAGAAGAGAAAAAGAAAAGAAAAGGGAAAGGGAAAGGAGAGGTTGGGGATTTAGCTCAGCTGTATAAGCGCCTGCCTTACAAGTATTCAATCTTGAGTTTGATTCCCCCCCCACCAAAAAAAAGAAGAATAAAAAAGGAAAACTGGCCAATCTTCAGGAAGGGGGCAGTTCACTCACTCTATGTTCATCTGTTGCTCATAGCAGAGTTTGCTGATTAGTTGTAGCATCTTTTGTTTGGAGGAAGTTAGGGTTATCACAATATCCAAAGTCTATTCTGTATGGCTTGATTTAGCCATGCTATTTTAGTATATCCTATTTTCTTTTCTTTTTTTTTTAAGTTTTCAAGTATGACAGCAGTCATTCCAATTTGGCTACCCATTGGCAGCATGTGTACTGGCTGGCCATTTCATTAAGTCCTTAATATATATTTTGCTTAATTAATGAATCTCTTTTTTCAGATTAGGTTTGGTTTCAGGGTGTATATCCTCCCTTTTCTTCTAATTACCCATGTTTTAGTTGAATTTCTCTGAGTAGCTCTGAATGAGGCTCCTCCCCTATTTAGCCATGTTATCTCAGCAGAAATATGTCAATGAACAAACTGCCATGTACCACATGCTCTTGATCTGTACATATTTTAATAGAGTAAAAATGTAAATAGAAAGCATAACCAGGAAATTACATAATATACTGTCAGTGGATAAGCATATACAGTGGCCTGAATATACATTCATACCCATTACATAGTCCCAGTGGTCAAAGAGGAAGAGTCTGATGGTGGGGGAACATTTTTGGATCCAACTTTCTCATGAATCCTCTGGTGACGATTGTATGTAGATGACTGGCGGAAGCTTTTGTGGCAAAGGGTGCATTTATAGGGCTTCTCTCCTGTATGAATTCTTTCATGAGACCGCAGGTTTGTCTTGTGTGTAAAGGACTTTCCACATCTGCTGCATGTAAAAGGCTTCTCTTTCTTGTGAGTCATGTGATGCACACGCAGATCCGATGCCTGGAAGAACCTTTTGTTACACTCAGCACAAACAAATGGTCTCTCATTCTTGTGTCTTCTTCGGTGGGCTAGAAAATGAGAGAGATACTTAAAAGTCTTGGGACATTCCTCACATTTGTATGATTTGGGGGATCCATGGAATCTTTCTTGGGATTCCTCACAGGTGGAGTTTCCTTCATTGCTGTGGTGATTAGAGACAGGCTCAGGGGAGGATTGATGTGACCTAGAGGAAGATCCTGGTCCCACATCCATAGGGACATCTTGGTGAGAAGGTCCCTTCTGGGACTCTTTTTGCAATCCACACATGCCTGGCCTTGCTTTTCTGGAGCTGTGTGTATTCTCCCAAAAAACACTTCCCTCTACAAGTGTAGGATCATTTGCTTCTGGGATAATGAGTAGGGAAACTATTTCTTTTCCTGGATTGGTAATATTGTCATTTATTTGAGTTACATCCCAGGAGCTAGTGCAGCCATCTTCTTCATGTTCACTTCCTGTAGAAAACAAGAAGTCACTCAGTGAAGTTGTATCCCCAAAAGGTCCATCTAGAACACCTCTGTGATGTGCATATGCACATGGCTTACCTTGTCTTGTTTCCAAAGGAGCATTTTGGGAAGCCTGGGGGGCTGTCCCCATATTCTTTCCTATAAATGTTTTTGCTGATGACTGTTTCATGAGATGAACAATGACTTCTTTCAAGGGCATATCCTCAGAAAAGAGTGCTTCCTGTCCCTGCATGCAGACATGGACCTGTAAACAAAACCAGGTCAGCCCGTGCATGCATCTGTTGTGTCACATAACCTTTTCAAAAAACTGGCCCTTAACAAACATTCACAGGATTTTGGCTATTGGTTACCACATACATTCTCTCTGATGGTATCATTCTCAATATTCACAAGTTGTTTATGATTCTGAAGTCACATATTGAAAATATTACATCATTGTCCCTAGAGAATTTGCAAGTTTCCTGTGAAATTTTAGTCACACTACTTTCTTCACATTATAAATACATAACCTTATTTTATATGTACCTATTTAGAGATGTTGTGTTTAAAGACTTCCTGATTAGTTACTATGAACTCATGGCTTATAGCACTTTAACTCATCCTGCATGAAACATATCCAACACATATATTATCTCCATAAGGCACCAAACTTAAAAGTTTCCTTCACTTACAAATTCTGATAGACTGGATTTCAGTACTATACCTGGGTGATATTTTCAATAAAATTATGACCAAAAAATTGAAATGTGACAATTGTTCTCAGACTATAAACTAAACAATGTGGACTATACCCTTGTGCAACCACATCTAGGAATGTGTACCATCAGGCATTCAAGTTTTTTTCTCACACTGCACATTTGCAATGACTGAGGGTGTGCCTCAGGTGCTGATTTTGACATTACAAGTATATGGCAATTTTAAAAATCAGAATTCTAAGAAAGAAGGTCCACTTTAATCACTAGTATATCCTTTCCAATTAATAAAATTATATTGTGGTTCCTTAAGGGATGAACCAACTCTTGTCCAAAGCATTTCCTTTTCATCTTTGAGGTCTCTGCTCAAATGTTTGTTTCTCAGACAGACTTATGTAAATGTAACAAATAAGCTAGCCCCATAAAATTACTTTGGTGGATATATATACTGTAGAAAGAACAAATATATACCTATCTGCTTTTCCTTGATAACTTAGAGCAGTAGAAATTCTCCTTGGTGAGGAAGAGTGGGTGGGGAAAGTGTAATCTAATAACTAGATCTGCAATAACTTTTTGTTACTTTCTGGTAATTCTGAATGACTGTACTTATTTTTTTCCCACTCTCTCCCCATGTCAGACCATTTACTTACTAACACAGGTGGCTTCATACAATCATCTGTCAAGTCTTCCAGGAGTTTCTCCAGATTTTTACCACTTGATTCCCATTTCTTTTTCAACATTGACTTGTCTCTGCAGTGGCCACTAAGCATAAACTGCTCCATGGCTAACTGAGCAATAATCTCATCTTTGCTATGATTTTCTGGCTGCAACCATGAGTGAAAAAACTCATAGAGTCTTTGTAGTTCCTTCTTTGCACCTGAGTTATTGTTGTATTGAAATGAGTTCAGTTGAATGCTTGAGAATGCAGAGATCTCTCTCTTTGGGACAGGAAAACCTTGGGTTGATTGAAATTCTACATTTTCTGATTCAAGGTTGTTTGAGGAGGGTTCTTGGGAAAATGATTTTCTGAGATCTAAAGCCATTTTCAGACTCAACTTTGATGATTCAATCTCTGCTGTCTTATGTTTGGTGAATCTACTTCAACAACTTTTGGATGATTAAAAGTTTTAAGCTAGAAATATAAGAGACATATAATTAGAGACAAACTAGTCAAACAGAATTTCAAGACCACATAGTTTCATGAATCAATGCTCAGACATTTGTTTTTAAAGAGATCAGCTAACTTTGCACAAATTCTACTAAGGGGAACATCACTTATTTTCATTAATGTGATCAATACTTCCCATAGAAGTAAATTTTACAACTTTATTAAAACAATTCACAAAAAGCATCTCAAATCAAATTCAACCCTACATTAGAAGAATAACATCTCACTGAAAATGAAGATAATTTCAAAATCAAGAAATGTGGGTTAAAAATTAAAGCCACCTTTATTTACTATGTTAGTGGAATGTAGAGCAATATGATGTAACCATCTCAGTAGTGCATTAAAAATGAATGTTAGTACTCATTCTTAAAGTGTTCTGTAAACTTTAGAGACCATGCCTTCCATTATCCCTATGAGACATTAGGTTATTCTCTAACCAACTCAGTAAAGAAAATCTATAAAATGTTATTTGCATAAGTCCCAATTTTGTTTACAGAACAACATTCAACAAAGATTAACTTCAGTGAATTTAGCAAGGTGACCAATACAAGACCAATTAAAAATGAACTGATTGTTGTATTATTGTGCTACCACAGGCCATTGCAGTATTTTTTTAAAACTTTTTCATTGATCTTTACGTTAAGCATCAATATCTAAAAACAATTATAAAAAATTCAGGATTCCTATAAATATAACTATAAACTATCAATGAATATATTGTAGTAACCCTTACTACCCTGTCACTTTCTTTCTCTTTCTCTTTCTTTCTCTCTTTCTCTCTTTTCTTTCTTTCTTTCTCTTCTTTCTTTTCTCTTTCTTTTCTTTCTTTCTTTCTTTCTTTCTTTCTTTCTTTCTTTCCTTCCTTTCTTTCTTTGTCTTTTTGAGACAGGGTCTCACTATGCAGTTCAGGCTGGCCTTGAGCTCACTGTATAGCCCAGGCTGGTCTTGAAATCCTAATGATGCTCCTACCTCAACCTCCTGAATTCTGGGATTACAGATGTGCACCACCATGCCTGGCTAACCTTGCCATTTTCTTAAGACATTTATTTTAGAAAAAATTTTTTGTTTATTTGTATACACCATCTGGAAGTACAAAACTATACTGTATAAAGCTGGGCATGGTGGCTTACAGCTCTCATCCCTGCACTTGGGAGGCTTAGGCAGGAGAATTGTTACAAATTTGAGACTAGCCTGGGCTACAAAGTGAGCTCAAGGCCAGCCTGAACTGCATAGTGAGAACCTGTCTCAAAAAGATAAAATAAAATAAAATAAACCCCACTACATTGTCAACATCATCTATGATGTGAGAGTTTGTTTTGACATAGGGTCTTGCTTTGTTATTTAGGCTGCACTTGAACTCATGTTTTCCTACCCAAGCCTCACAACTGTCTGGATTTTAGGTGTGCACCTGAATGCTCAGATTTAGAGGTTATTTGAGGCAATATTAGAGATTAGAATAGCTTTCTAGGAGACTGCTATCTCCCTTATGGAATGAGTGTTCCTAAGTATATAGATTTCCAGTGTTTAACTGATAATATTAATATTCCCTGGAAAGTAGTTACATAGAAGAGCTAGCTCTTCCTCATGGTATACTTATAATTTTAATAGTTTTATGTATGTGCATTAGATTTCAATGAAAAGTGCCCATTCATTACAGTAAATGTGGTTTGAAAATTTAACTGTGATCTTAAACTTTTATTTGAAATCACTAAATAAAGGCCATGATCTGGGATTAATATGTCTCTATCAGTCACTTGTCTACTGCAAGGACAGAATACCTCAAAATTTAAAAAGAAGAGATTTTTGCTCAGGCTCATACTTTCAGAGACTTAAATCTACTGCTGACTGACTCCAAAGCAGGAATGTCACCACCGTGTGGCATGTGGTGGCTCATGCCTATAATCCCAGTACCTAGGAGGCTGAGGCTAAAGGATCCTTGGGAAGTTCAGGCCAAGCTGGGCTACACCATGAGCTCAAGGCCAGACTGAACTACAAAGACCCTGCCTCAAAAAACAGAAAAAGCAAGAAAGTAAGAAAGAAAGAAAGCAAGAAAAAGCAAGCAAGAAAGAACAAAAAGCAAAGAAAGAGTCATTGCTAAAGGGGCTGGCAGGAAGAGCCCAAGAGCAAAGATCCAGGGGTCCCACAGTTCCCAAAGACACACCCACATGAACCACTCAGAAACTCCCACTTGTGTGTCCCTTAGTCCAGTCAGGTTGGGAATCAGGATTAATCAAATATTTTTTAATTATAAGAAAAATAAAATATTAGAAAAAGTAGATAACTCACAATAGAAAAAATATACAAACAATTTTGACTCTCAATTGATAAATGAGTAAAAAGTATGTGGAAATACCTATATTGATAGAGGTATATACAGTACAAGAGGAGTCAGCCTTTTAAAAAAATACACTACCTTTTCACATCATGGGCAAATCTCAAATACTTTGTATTATAGGTAGTGGAACAAGCAGACACAGAAAGAAAACTATTGTGCAGTCTCATGTATATGTGGAATCTTTGAACTCATAGAAACAGAATGAGAATGTGGTTCTAGGGTCTGAGCATGAGTGATATAGAGGAACATTTGTCTAAGGATTCACATTTAAGCTCTAAGATGAATAAGTCCTGGGGACCTTGTGTCAGCATGGTGACTATGGTGATGTCCTGTATACTTTAAGTTTTCTAAAAGAATGGTTAAATGCTAACAGTATTTAACCACAGACTAAAAAGTGTACTGAGGTGATGGATATGTAAACTGGCTTCATTGTGGTAATCACTTCACAATGCATCTGTACATTAAATTCATGTCATATTGTTGCAGGCAGCTGAGTTAGATAGAAATGTTATAGGCAGTCAGACAGGGCCAGGCCATTGAGGGAGCCAGCACAGAGGACCAAATGTCTTGTGACCTTGGAGGAGACAGACATCTCCTGCTGTGGGCCAGATATCAAGACAAAAGGCAAAACAAGTGCAACCACATACTAAGTATAAACACCAGGGATTGATACTCTGAATGGGTACAGATCACCTTGAGGAAGCCAGGAGCCACCATCCTAACCCCCTACAGAAAGAGACACTGTTCTTTAAGCCCTAAGCATGCCCACTTTCCTATATGACTCACTTGCCCATTTGTCCCTCATTTAATCAATTTTATCTGAGCTATTAATCTTACTGGTTATTGGCAACCCACTTAGGACCCCTTCTATCTCTCTCAGACAGAAGCTTTCCTTCTTTTAATAAATATATTCTGCTCAGTGCCAGGGATTTAGCTCAGAAGCTGCCAGGTAAGTGTAAGGTTGTGCATTCGATCCCCAGTACCAAGCAAAAAAAAAAAAAAAAAAAATCACACCTTAAAAAATGGAATTTCAATGGTAAATATGTGTTTCTGCTTTTAACCTCTGTTGTTCCTAAATTCATTCCTCAACTTTAGAAAACATGAACTCATACCAGACATATAGTAGGTTGGGAGGTTCATTCTCCTATATCAGTTTTGTTATAGTTTATGTCTATATTTAGAGACCATAATGTTCTTCCTTGTGTAACCATCCCTGTAAAGCTTGATTTTGTACATTTAAGTTGAGAAAACTGCCCTCCTGTGGCGACCCACTGCTGTAAAACCCCTCCCCCTTGCAGTTTAATGTTCTCCGAGAAATAATTTCCTGACTCCTGTAAACCAGCCCTTTTCCAAAAAATTAAGCCGATTTCGCCTTTTATGGACACGAAAAAACCCACCCATCCCCCTTACAGTCTAAAGCTTTATAAGCCACTGCAACATCCTGTTCAGCACGCACTTCCCCAATCTGCTCCCGGGACAGAGTCGCCGCTGAGCTCAGCTAATAAAGCATATTTCTTTTTATTTTTAGAGTCTGTCGTTTTTGCCCATCACAAGTTTTACTGTATAAAAGTCCCTAGAAAAGAGTCTTTGGTAACCCACATTACTGTAATTCCCTTCTGCTTCTCTCTCTCAGACAGCTTTCTTTCTCTCAATAAATATAATCTGCTGTTAACCTCCTTTGTTCCCAAAATTTATTCTTCGATTTTAGAGAACGTGAACTCATACTGGTTTTCTAGTAGGTTAGTTTTTTCCATTCTCCAATATCAGTATCACTATAGACATCTACATTAGGTAGAACCATGAGACAGGGCTGGGCCCTTGGGGGAGTCAGAGTAAAAGATGAGAATTCATCAGGACTGTGGCTGGAGGCTCATCTAAAGATTAAAGTTACAATAGCCAGTTTCACATACTTCCCTAAGGGATGAATGGAGGCTTGGGATTATTGCTATCATCCCTTTGAGATTTCCCATTATCTCATTAGGGATGGGCCATCCTCTCCCACCTACTAAGACTGTAAGACTAAAACCCCTAAGATTAAAGGCAAGGCCAACACTATAGATTATCAACTCAGGTTAATGATGTCACTCAATGTACCCTTGCTACCATTAGATCAATGTTACCTATGTGACTGTATTTGCAATTTTATTGATTGATTTTAATTTTGACCCAAGTTGTACCTGCCTTATGTCTTTGCTCTATAAATCTTGCTTCAAGGGGTGAGCTTGTTCCAACCCATTCAGGACCCATCCTGTCCCTCCGGAGAGATTCCTATTCCCCATTCCTTTTCTCCAATAAATTTTTCTACTCTTAACAGTCATCATTTCTTAGATTCATTCTTGACTTCAGGGAACACAAACTCAGCATATTTGACATTTAGCATAGTCCCTGTATCAGTATAACTTAAATTTACACAATCTTTGCTTGTTCATTACATCTGAATAAAGTTGAGAGTGAAGCAAAGAAAATATTGGGAGTGGGAATAAACAAAAAGTAAATGAAATCAAAAAGCCAGGCCCAAACTCACACAAATGTCACTTTCTTTTGTTTACCTGTCTGTTATCCTGTATTTTCCTCAAGAATGTATTCTCTAGAGGAGGTCAAATAAAGTTTGCATTGTTCAAACAATCTGATACCTAGAGACTCATTGTTTAAAATGTCCAATATATAAAAAACTAATCCTTCTTTCATTACATTGTTACATTTTCTATCATTTCCCCACTTTAAAAAGTTAACATTACAAAGATTGTTTAATTTTTTAAAAAGCAGACAGATGAGGTGGCACATGCCTGAAATCCCTGTACCCTAGAAGGCTGAGACAAAATGATCATAAGTTTAAGGCCAGTCTGGGCGATGTGGCATCTTGGCAAGACTCTGTATCAAAGTAAAAATTAAAAAAGGACTGGAACTGTGTGAAGTTCCAGGATTCAATCTTGACTACTACTGAAAAGGAGAAGGAAGAAGGAAAACAGAGGAGAAACTTCATGCCATAAAATCAGAAAATGAGGGTGTTTGGTGGGAGTGATACAAGGGCACATAAACGTATGGTTGATTTTTGTTTGTTCATGTGATTTTGTCGCAGGCAACTGAGCTAGTTAGAAATATTATAGGCAGTCAGATATGGCTGGGCCCTCAAAGGAGCCAGAGCAGAAGTTCAGATACCTTGCAACCTTGAACAGTCAATCACCTCCTGCTCTGGGCCAGATCTCAAGACAAAAGCCAAAGCAAATACAACCAAATCCTAAGGATCCACAGACCAAATAGTTCTCTATCCCCCTGAGGAAATCAGGAGTCAGCATCCCACCCCCAACAGGAAGAGTCACTGCTGTTAATCATGCCTGCTTCCTAAGTGATTCCCCCAATTGCTCATAATTTAATCAGTTTTACCTGAGCAATTAATCTTACTGGTTGACCATAGTTCTGTCCCACCTTATGCCCACCTTGCAAATTCCAATTTTTCCCCACCATTGACCCATTTGACCTCATGATTTTACCCTATAAAAGCCCCTTGAAAAGACAGTCCCTGGCACCCCTTCTGTCTCTCATACAGTAGCTTTCTTTCTCTCAATAAATATATTCCACTCTTAACTTCCATTGTTCCTAAAATTCAGTCTTTGATTTTAGAGAACATGAACTTGTACTGGACTTGTAGTAGGTCAGGAGTTTATAGCAATTTCATGATTTATTTGTTAATCTTAGGCCTAATCAGACTAACCTTTGAATGATTTCCCTTAGCCCGCCCTGTAACATTCTTGTCTTTCCCTAATACTTTTATCACAAATCTTCTAATCAAACCAGGACTGAAATGCTAATCTGTTTAAGTCACATACTACTCCTCTCCCTCCAGGGCTCCAACTTGTCATCAGGGAAAAGTACAAGCCCTTCATTGTTCCTCAACACCTTCCTGGGCTAGCCCTGAGCCTACAGGTTCATTTTAGGTTTTGTGGCTGGTTCTCTGGATCCTGTTAAATGGGTAATCAATTTCTGTCTATCTCTCTGTCTGTATCTGTGTCAGTCTCTCTCTCTCTCTCTCTCTCTCTTGCTTACTCTTACTCTCTCCCTTCCCCTCTCTCTCTCCCCCTATATCCCTCTACCTCCCTTTCCCCTCCTCCTCCTCATCTTCATCTCTCTTTCTCTGGACTCCACAATTTTTCTCCCCCCGGACTACCATCTCTTCCGCCAACAAGTCACAGGCCACAGGTTTACACTTGGAAACATGCCCTTTAGTCTCACATAGACAGAGCTGTATAGAATTAGAACTAAGACCTTGGGAGATTCAAAACCAGGCTTGGAGAGGGAAGGGGCAGTTGTACTGTGAGGCCTGACATTACAAGACTTATGCATGAAACCCATCAGGTCTATCTAGGTCATGGATCTTCTATCTCTAAGAACACTCGTTTCCCAGAGTGTTTATAGTGTTCAGAGTTGACATACAGGAAGCACTTAAATCCATTCCTGGCACCTGACACCCAAAAAAGGCTGCTAATACAGTGGTCTCCTCTTAACCAAGCTTGTGCCTTCCATAGTTTGTTACCCAGGGGGTCAGCCATTATTCAAATATACTAAGTGGAAAATGAAGCCAGGTGTGATGGCACACACCTATAATCCCAGCACTCAAGAGGCTGAGGCAGGATGATTGCTTTGAATTTGAGACCAGCCTGTGCTACATAGTAAGTTCAAAGCCAAGGCACTTTTAAAAATTAATTAATCAATTAAAAAAGAAAGAGAAAACTATGAAAAATAAAAGTACTATCAATAAATTATTCATGGTTTTTAAATTGCATGCTAGATGGGTGTGGTGGTGCACACCTGTAATCCCAGCATTTGGGCAGGAGGATAGCTGTCAGTTTGAAGCCAGCCTGGAGCTATGTAAGTGAGTGCAAGGCCAGCCTGTACTACATAGTGAGACCCTGCCTCAAAAAGAAAAAAAAAGAGCACATATCAGACTATTCAGAGTAGCTTGATAAAAATCTTGTTGACCTCTTCTGTTCTCTCTGGACTAAATTTCCCCTATTTTCAGTCAATCTATGCTTTATAAGCTGTCTGTGTATTTGTCACTAAGCAGCCCTTTCAGTTATCATCCACTTTGTGGGTAACAACATGTTTTTTTCTTGTACCTCTTACTTTTCCAGTAATGGCCCCAAAGTACAAGAATAGTTATGCCAGTAGTTCACATATGGTGAAGAGTAGGCATTCAGTGCTTCCTTTAAGTGAAAATGTGGAAGCACTTGATTTAATAGGGAAAGACAGCATTGAATGCTGAGGATGCTAAGATCTTGCCAGAACCAAGCAAATTATATGTACAGTTCAGCATATCCCTGTCTTCAGATATCCAGGTGGGTCTTGGAACATATCCTCTATGTATAAAAAGATATTTACTATGACTGATAATCACATTTTAAAGTTTAGTCACCACCTCCACTCCAGTCTTCCATAGACCAACACTTCCATTAGATGCAACAAAAACAAGTCATTAGAAGCATGACATCAGTAAGATACGAAAGCCATATTCAAAGATTTATTCAGAAGTCTCTTTCAATAATTCCAGGCCTTAAAAGAGTCTGAAATATCAAGCCCTTTGAGTCAAGGCAATTCTCACAGACAACCATGCCTTCCTCAAAGGGAACCCCATATGTTTTAACTAACCCCTACCCCCAAAACAGTGCCTACACACAAGCACAGAGTTGGTGAGTTTCCCTCCATTCTGAAGGCTTACCTCTGTCTAGGTAGAAATCAAGTGGTGCAATCCTGGGCTCTGCAAGCCAAAGGGAAGCTGGCTTCCTGTTTGGGTTAACCTACTGTGTCTTTCCAGTGCAGCTTCCTTATATACAGCCTGGGCTGCGCGATTTCCTTAATGGCATGATTGGATGAAACTCATCCTTTGTTGGGATTACTGTCCTCCTTGCCTCCATATTTAATACCACCACCCTCTCTCCCAGAAAAATACTACTCAGGAAATTGAGGCAAAAGGATCAGAAGTTCTAGACCAGCCTGGGAAGTTTAGCAAGACCCAGTGTCAAAATTTAAAAATTAAAAAAAGGACTGTGGATGTAGCTTAATACAACTTCAGGTTAATTCCACTACTACCGAAAACAGGGAAAAAAAAACCCCTTCTTATGACTAGAGATTTTTCAGGGGAAATGTGGCCAGATTAAGATTAGTTTTTTGTCTTTCTTTAAAGTCCCTTTCTGGGTCACTCAATTTATTTCCACCTATATTTCTTGATATAATTGTAATGGGCTGAAGTATGTCCCCCAAATTTACATACTGACAATCCTATTTCCCAGTACCTTAGCATTGAGAAGTGACAGTGATCATAATCCCAAATACCACATTCCTGAATCCTGAAAGATTAAAAGCTTTAAAGTCTAAAATCACAAAAATCACATACTGAAAATAAAATTTCAAACAACTGGGTGTGGTGGTGCACACCTGTAATCTCAGCACTCAGGAGGGTGCAGCCAGAGGATCACTGTGAGTTCCAGGCCAGCCTGGGCTACATAGTGAGTTCACAGTCAGTCTGAAATACATAGTGAGACCCAAAAACCACAACTAAAATATTAAATGTTAAAATGTCAAAAGCCTAAATTTCCAAAACTGTAATGCTTGTAGTAAAAAAATAAAATCAAATAAAATCTACCTAAATGTGCTAGAAAGCTAAATTCTGGACAAGGGATGGACCATGACATATAACAACCAGGAAAATTTCAGTTTAAAAATACACTGGGTGTGGTGGTTTATGTCTGTAATCCTAGCACTTGGGAGGCTAAGGTAAGGGGTTGGGTGCAAGGTTGAGCTGCTTAGAGCTCAGGGCCCGTCCAAACCACATAGTGAGACGCTGTATTCCTTCCAACTAGCAAAATTCTAGCTTTTCACAAATTAATGCTACAGTTGCCTGAAAAAGCCAGCTTTGAAAGTCAGCTGAATTCAGGTTGCAAAGTTCAGCAGTTTTTGCACCCGTTTTTGATTGCCGTGAATTTTGTGGAAATATTGAACCAAAAGAGGAGAAAGAAGGGAATGAGAGAACACTGGGATGTGAAAGAGTGCGTATACCCTGTATGTGCAAATAAGGAACCTTGACCCAAACTCTGGGAATATTCACGTTAAAATCCTGCAGTAGTGGAGGATTTCATAGGAGGGTAAAGTGATTGAATTATTCATTCACATCTAACTAGTGGATCCTATATCTCTTCCATTCCTGGTCTCAGAGAAGAATGTGAAGAAGATGGTGGTGGGGGTAACATTAATGAGGTACAGCCCATGAAAAGTGTTTTCAATCAGGGTGAACAGCGATAACAACTTGATGGTATTTATTAATGAAATGAACAAGAAAAATGTTTGAGGT